>WSZQ02000013.1:1103517-1124751 GCA_019419845.2 Weissflogia rhopalogaster
TTTAATAAAAGATATAAAGAAGTAATAAAAAACATCATTGCCTACATTTTATCTTAATAAACATCAAGTTACTAGTGCACTTATTCATTTAGCAACTAAATAACAGTACAAATACATAATTTGGCATCTTTCATAGCGCCCAAACGATAAAATATAATGTAAAAGACTTTGTTTTGGTGTTTTTCTATTTACACAGCGACCCACTTGATTTTTCCACGGATCCCGACCCACACTTTGGGGAACCCTAGTCTGTGAAAGGATTCCATTTTCGACCCTGCATCTATGAACGATAATTATGCAACGTAGTATAATTCAATAAAAAATTTCCGTTACATATCTTCAACTCCACTTTCCTTTTTATTTGATATAAACCATCCACTAATGGAGTAATATTTCATTTATTTATTCTATTATTTCTGTCTCGTGTCTAAATATTATTAATTCTTTGTTGTATTTAATTAACGAAAATTATTGCATTATTTCATATTATGTTATATAATATTCCTATCTATATTATGCCATGTTCAGTTTGGTCAATTTTATGCGCGTTCTTCACGTTACTGATATTTGTTCTTCAAGTTATCTTTTCGTATGTCATCTGGTTATATAAATATAGAATTATATATTCAAAATTATCGTCCCCCATTTTAGTATCTCTTATCAACCAAACTTGCAGAATTTTATTGGGCATTATTTCTTAATTGTGCTCTGGTCACCTGGATATTTGCCACTCAAACAATATTACCACTATCTTTCTACACTTTATAACACATTAGCGGTTGGTACTGCTGTAAAGTTCTATAATAACAAACATTACTTCCGATATATGTGCCATTTGAATAGATTACCATTATCACCTCAACTTTATGTCCCTTTAACATGTTTTACCGTTATAAAATGGTATTGTTGAATTTCATTTAAAGTTATTTATTGTGCTACGCTTCTCCCACTTCGGCCTATAATTAACACCGTTGCATTACTGCCGCTTTTTTTATTTTACTTTTACACCGCTATTAAACTTCCTGCAGCAAGGAATTATAGCCAGTGAAACAGTAAAACCTGCCTCATTCGAAACCTGTTTTCCAAGTCCAGGTCCTCTAGTTAAGGCGACTTATTTAATGGAAATTGACCTGTATTACGCTTAATCTGAAATCTTGAAATTTCGTTTCGTTACTTTAATTTTATCACTTCGTTATGTAAAATTTGATGTTTTGGCTTTGACTTAAAAAATGTTTGTACTGAAATATATGGAAACCTGTCACAACGGCCAACTATGGCTGTCCTGGGCGAAGAAGACTTTTTTGTAATATTACATTGGATTCTGTCGTTGCCGGAGCCAGTCAATTTGATATTGATAGGATCAGGATTTGAACCTAGATCACCCTGCGTGCTACACAGCAATCCTACAATCTGAGTTCTTAAAATTATATCTTATTGGGTGGATATAAAAATATACAGAGGTATCTCCTTATCTTTTCCTATATTACGAGGCCCTAATTTTTGAAGCTTATGCTTTTACTATTCAAAAATATTAAAATTCTCCCAACTTTATGTCGCTTTCCCAGTAGAACCATGGCAAAATATTTACGGCATTTATTTAAATTTATTCACACTTTTATTACTCTACTAGTTTTATCAATCACATAGGTATATCTTTATTTTCCATCATGCATCCTCAAATTATAGAAAACTGCCTTTAGATTCCTAAAACGTGTTTTCCCGAAGTTTTTTTCAAAAGAGGGAGAACGTAAATAGTATGTGTTACATTGTAGCCAGAAGCAAGGCATTGTAACTACCTTGTTACAAGTTTGCACAGCCTGTTATAAACTCTGTGTCTGAATGGTAGGAAAACGTCCTCTGTCGTTTGCCGCCGGCTGCCGGGGGCGGATGGCGAATGGCGCGCTTCTCGTTATGCATCGGCCGTGCGCTCTGCTCGTTAGCGCGTTCGTTTGTTCGTTAATTGTCCGCCCCGCTGCGATGCGAATGTAAATCGCACCATGTTCATTGTAATCAAACGTTTCTTACATCACACACAAGCGCCAGCCGCCGTCGGCGACATGCGAGTACGACGATAATTCACGTCTTTCATCAGCCATCAGGCGCTCACTTGACGCAATTCGCGCGGATGACTGACGATGGCAGGTACACACGTCCTTCCAAGGACAGGCCAAACGCGTGTGCGCACTTTGAGCGTTGTTATTGGTTACGCGTTCAACTTATTGTCCTCGAAATGCGGCTCCAATCGTCTGCAGACCATGAATGCAAAGCGATTAGCGATATGAACCGCTCAACGAATATTGCTCAATAAGCCACGTACGGGCTAGGAATCAATTAACCTGCTGCTTTTCCATTAAACCACAATACAAGAGGCTCCAAGACCAAAAGTTGGAAATGGAACATGATTATTAATCGTTGCGGGTTTTGCAAAATTTGAATTCAATGAATTATGCATGAGTAATTGGAGCGCTTTTCTATACGATTGAATTCCGTGCGTTTGATTGCTGAAACAACTTCGTTTGCAATTTTTCGAGAGTTATTGGAGCATAGCTAGCGAATATTGGAATTGGAACGGAATTGGAAACTTATTGGGAATTAGTAGAACCTTTTCCAGTTAGAGTAATTTCATCGTGTACATTTCTGAAGTATAACAATTCGTATAGATGGTCCTTACCCAAAAAGTAGAAAAATTCTCCTTCATTCTAAAAGTATTATATTTTCTTTTATTCTGTCTTCTTCAGTTTTAAATTAATATATTAATTAATTAATTAATTAATTTCTGCATCTCATATGAAATTTTGTTTGACTAAATGTTATTCCTTTAATCTAGTTTATGAAAGTTTAGCAAACATCTTCCTGTAAACTTTTCCCCATACCTTTACGAAATTAAAATGAAATATCTTCGCTTAGGACTTTTTCCCAATTTGTTCAGGAATAACTGCAAATATTGGAAATGCTATAGAACCAAACTACTAGCAGTTTGTGGTCCTAAACTCTTCGAACTTATAACCGTGAAACTTATTACCCAAATTATTTCCTTCCACAATTCCCCGAAGTTGTACAATGCAATCCTAGAAGCACCCAGCTTGTATTGGATTCCCATCTAAAGCCACAGCTTTTCTTCAACCAATTGAATAATCTCAACTAATACCTCAATTAATAACCCCTTCAACTAATGACCATCGTACCGGAATAGAATCGTGTAAATCCAGTCGTGCTGGTACATATTTGCCGTCTGCAGAATTTAGCATCACCCGGAATTCAAATATTGAATAACCTTCCTTCCCGCAACTTACAGCCGAATACGTCCACCGCCCAACTACTCGAATTGCGAATACTATTCCGACCGTTTATCGTAACTTGAACGCACGGGGCGGCAATTAATGTTTTACGATTTGCGCATCCCATGCATCCAAACGGGAGAGCCGGTCAAACTGTATGCAATTACAGTCCCACTCGAATGTTTGTGCTAATGATGTCAGACAGGAGAGCTGATGATAAAGCTTAGCGACTCGCATAATGGAATACTAAAACGTGGAATGTGTTCCACGGTGTGTCCTCTCCGTCTGGTTTGCCCTTTTGCACTTTCCACATTCGACACATTCTACGTTCCTGTCTGTTTCCCTATTAACTGGGAAATTGGCCTAATGGTGGCAAGGGGATATGGAGTGGTGAATCTGGGGAAAATAAAATCCTACTAAACGTCAAATGCTTTAAAATTATTATTCGCCAGTGACAACCAACGTTAAATAGAAACTAAGCTCACAGTGGTTTCCAAAGAGTGTTTCCTTCAACTCTAGTGTTCCGTAAAAAACAATTTAGGCCTTCCACGGCAATCCCGAGTTAAAAATTCTTCAGGTATTCCTTATGGACTTATCAATGCAATTCAGATCCATCGAAATATTCGCTGACAAGTCTAAATTATCGGAATAACCTCCTCTGGCTTAACAGGGTAGTTAGTTCACTGGGTTAACAATAAAATTCTTCTTCTTCTTATCGTAAGTCATTGCGACTTGTTGTGACGCTAATATCAGGTTGTGTTTGCCTGCTTTTCTTGTGAGGTTGACTGCCAGCTGTCTTTCCATCTTTTTGGAGGTCTGCCTAGGTGTCGTTTTGTGCTAGTTTGTCCGTCTCTGGCTATTTTAGCTAGACGGTCAGGTGCCATTCTTGAAACGTGAGCGTAGCACTCCCGCCTACGCCCCCGAATTCACCGTACTACGTCCGGTACACCACATGTCTCTCTGATGTAGGAGCTCCTTTCCCGATCCGGCAGTGTGAAGCCGGCTATTGCTCGCAAGCTTCTCATTTCTACCGACCTCATCCTTCGTTTCGTGTCTGCTGTGTCAGCTCTAGTTGCAGCTACATACGTTAGGATCGGTCTCAGGCAGGCTCTGTATATGCGGGTCATTCCATTGACAGTGTCTTATTCTTCCAGATCGACCATTTCAGCGCACCCGATATCCGTGCTGTCTTGTTAGTTTGTCCGATGACGCAATCCCTGAGGTCTTCATACGAGTTTAGCCTTACTCATACGATTACGATTTTGTACCTTGATATATTAACATATTAACATATTAACATAATTCCAATGTAGTCGAACGTACTTTAGTTTGAATTTCAATGATTTATTTGTGTTCTAGTTTCAAAATTGACTACTAGCTGTAATTGACTGCAACTTGGTAGAAGTTTTATCCAGGTGCAATCTCCATCGAGACATGCATAATTCTTATCGGATTTTCGGCGCTTGCAGGGTCCCGCGTGTCCCACATACCGAAAAACCAGTGCAACCGCGACCGTTCCACTTTTAAACTTCTCGATGGTGGTTTGGAAGTGTGAGGAGAACTACGATTGCCCCGGTTTAAGGCAAACTAGTGGTACCACCCTCACTACTACCAACTAGGTTGTAATAAATTAGGAATGCATGCCGTAACAACGGCGTATTTGGGTTTATTCGCTCAGCGACCGGAGTTGAACGACCCGTGCGAGCGATCGCAAATCGCGTCTATTCCCCTGCCCACCCAAGTGGCGTGAAAATTGGGTTAAAAGTTGCAGACTGACCGTAGGAGGTTAAATACAAACACATCGCCCATTGGCGCAAACCAGGCAGGAATAATTACTGCGCCTATGGACGCAGGCAAATAAGGGCTGTGTTTACGTCGATTCAGTAGCGTAAGTTTACACTAGCTGCGGTAGAGGTATTTGCACGTTGAGCAAACAGCTAACATGTTACCATTATTGGAGTGTTTACCGCAATACTGTACCATGGTTTACCGGGGGTGTTACTCGGATGCAGTCTAACGATGTCTGTTGAATGGATGGGTTAGTGATCGAAAAATATAAGTGGGGTAGCGTTTTAGTATCATAAATCTTGTTTCGGCGATCATGCGTGTCCAAATCCCAATGGAGTCGTACAAAATGGGTTGGAAAGTGGAAACATGAAGAATGAGATGAAATTTTGAAGTAAATTCAGTAAATTCTATAATTATAATAAAACGTAGTGTTGAGAATGAAATTCGTTCCTTGAGACTACACAGAAAAAAAAAGTATATATTTTCTGATTCCGTGTCCAAATTCTATCTAAATAAAACCAAAATACGATTACATCGCTCAGGACATCGCAGCAATGTAGTCTCCAACAGAAGAGTATATTCCATTAACGTTCATTTAATCTCTTAACTCACGTTTTTCTAAAAATATTGTATAATGAACACATTTCAATATTATTTTTGATTAGGAGATCGGCAAAGATAAATCGAAAGCTAATTATTTTCACACATAATGGTCGTAGAAAAAATGCAGTGTCCTTCTCATATGGAATTTTTGATAGTTTCTCATAAACACATTTTGAGGAATTCATTATTCAAATTTTAATTCAAAATTCCTTGATACAAATTTACAAAATCTCTAAAATACAATAAAAAGAATCTTATAATATATTTACCAGATGGTCGGAGTAATTGAGAATGTTAACCCCGTCTCGTGGGTATTTCACCCCGTTTTAAAGAAACGCTCTACTTTAACATGCATAAGAGTTAAATGTCTACAATTGTTGGTGAATTTTTAACGAAGAAACACTCGAGAATTGAAACGATGCCAACAGAAAAGAGAAACACAACGAAATCAGATATACTTTACTCTAGAGTAATTACATATGTATGCAACCCAAATAACATGCGCTGTTATGTTAGCGAATAGCTGAATCTGACCTGGAATGTAAATTTACCTTTACATAAATTAACAAGCACGCATTGCACTTACAAAGACATTCGTGTTAATTCGAAACTCGTAAAAATACATAAAACACACATATTCCATCTTTTGAATATTTAAGCTTATTTTGATATTTATAAGCTATTTTTATTTGTCTACAAGAAAAGAAAACTCGAAATGAAATTGATCGATTAAAAATGTATTTCTGCAATTCCAGCATTTTCAACCCCGAAGGAACAAAACGTTGGAACTTTGGAAAAGGGCGTGGACGTGTGAAAATGTGGAAAATGCAGCACAAAAGGAAGAAAATGCGGGTGTTTTCCACTTGCCATCCTTTCGCGCCATGTACAAGATTTATGTTTATCATTTCGTGCGTGCACAGTTTGCACTATGACTTCGCCTCGTATACAGTGCGTTCAAATTGAGTTAGATTCAAGTGATCGCCTCAAGGCGAATATCCTCAAGGACATACCGCCGCATATTTTCGTATTTAAAACACCATCGCGTTGTACTTAAGGGGTTCTCTAACATCCCCTTTATCCGCCGGTGAAATAAAGGATCTCCTCTCTTCCAATGTGGGCTTTTACCGCCACATGGTTGAGGTTTTAGTTCAGCTTTTTATCTCGTCGCGTGTTTGGGCTATGAAATAAAAAAAACGAAAATTAAACATGGGAAGTTTACGCTTGCGGTTAGAGATAGTGGACGTCGGCATTCGAACCACCGCATTTAGTTTGTGTTAGGAAACAAATGCGGAATAGCGGTTCGGGAAATGGATCGAAGGATTCGTGGACGGGGAAGCGAAAACGAAGAAAAAGCGGGTGCACGACTTGTGGATCGTAAACGCACGAGCGAAAATGATGAAATGGGCCAAATAGGTTTCCATACAATGAAAAACTTTGCTCGGGATACAGTCGAGCGCCTGGCGAAAAAAAGGCGGGGAATGAGAGAGTGGTTCGCGGATGACCGCACGCGGGATAAAGAGCACAACACAAGGTGAAAGCCATAACTGTAATGAACAAAAACAGCAAAAAGGCTGAGAAATGGCGGAAAAGTTGTACGTGCCTAGAATAATGAGGAACTCTTATTTTTTGGTCTTTAGTTATTTGGAGATAAAAAAAATAAGTAGGGTTTTAATTCGTGGTTTTTATCATGTTAATTACAAACCATGTTTGTTTGGTTATTGTATGTAAATATCGATAATTTTCACATTACCGCAATAATTAAATGATGAAAATATATCGTAATTAAAATATTAAGGTTGACTGGTGTAGGTGCAACCCAACTTTTAGTAAATTTGGCTTTTAGCCCATATATCCTTAGTCTGTTTTATTACGTGTCTTAGTCTTACTTATGTTGATGTTTATATGATAATAGGAATAAATACTTGTGAATGTATAGTATTGCAAATAAGAAAGAAACCGGCACCTTCACCATTTCATCAATACAACATTTGATATTACTCATCCAAAGATTTCGAACTATTTCATAACACAAAGAAGGTTTTCTTTCACAATTGAACAATCAGTCAAATTTCAAATTCATTGCGCGAACAGCAAAAAGGCATAAAAATTGTCGAGTATGAAAATCTCTATGAGTGACATAGAATGTTGAATGGTGTCCGACGTATGTAAAACAAACAAACCGAACGGTGGCACATGTGGATTGGGGAGATTTAAAAGGAAAATGCGTGCCACGCTGTGCTTTATTTTCTGGGTCAATGCTAGTCCCGTTCGTGGAAACTGTGTGTGCGTAATCACGACTTAACGAGTTACATGTGAAAAGCGAAAATGACGAATCTGTTTGTATAAATTCAATCTTCGTTCTGTCAGCAAACATTTTGCCCGTTACTTTTTATGCACATTTTAATGAAGGCAGCGAGACGAATGTAAATCAACGAAAAGCATCCGGATCCAATTTCTGGTTGGTGTTGGCGTTGGTGTTGCAATGCAGTAGCAAGATCATTTTTCATTCAATGGCGCCGGTACGGCGCGAGGCAAATCTGCATATTATCAATGCAGTCGAGTATTATCAGCGCGCATATTTCTCATTGTATGACAGCATGTAATTGATTTAAATTGTGTCTTGTAGTGAAACTGTGTAAGGACGAATTGTATAATATTTAAATATAGAATTTTGAGGTTTTGAATGGTTTTCTGGCTTGTTATTTTCGTATCACTGCTTTAATTTATGGGCTGTATAATTGCTGATGTTAGTACTGTGAAAATATCATTTCATTAACATTTTCGAAATCGTTTCGCATTATTGCGGACATCAAATATGCAACTTGCATTACATATGCTGAAACATATTACAGATTAATACAGAAGTTTTCCAATTCGTTTATGTAGTTATAAACCCTTCTAAGAAGCTTCTAATGAAACGCATTAACGCAAGTACTTAATGTTAGTCGTCATGACCTCTTTTAATTGCGGCCTTATTTTACTATACATAAAGGATATTTTAGATATTTTCTTTAAACATACGAAAAAGTACGGAATGATTTCAACGTCACTCGCTACGCTCAGGTCTCTAACAGCAGCGTGCCCAAAATCGCCATTTCCACCCTTGTATCGTTATGTGCTATTGTGTCCTATAAGTGTATACTAAAATAAATCATTACATATAAAACAATATTATCGCAAGTAACATAACAAATTTAATATTTGTGAAAAAAAACTTGTTCACAAAATTTACGTTTTAAAAATTTTGTAAACGATTGTCCTCCCTCTTGTCCTCCCGCATTAAAACAGCGCACGCACGAAGAGGAATAATCACGGTGGGATAAGCACGTCCAAGTGGAAGGCGCTTATTCCGACGACGATACGACCCTTGCGCCAAGGACCTGACCGCGTCCTTTGCCGTCCTCAGACAACCCGCACGTTCTACCCGTAGTCGCGATAAGAAAATGTGACGACGCACCGGATGAAAACCAACATCAAAATTCAAGGACACGACAATCGCATCGCTTGTCGCTCCATTCTCTCTTCGTCCTCTCGACACTCTCGACGCTACGCCGCCATTTCAGAACAAAATACAAGCAAATCATACATCCGAAAGTATTCGCAAGACTTTCTCGAAAATGCACGTAATGATGAAGTATTTAATTCTGAAAAAGCTTTGGCGACGGTAGAGTCGAAGAAAATTAGATGAAAATAACTGAAAGGAAAACGCGTGCATCAAGGTCGTGTGCGCTTCCACCGCAAACACGAATTCATTTCATTTAATTTCCCTCCAACTCCAGTCAAGCTGGGCAGCGGCGAAGGTAGCGGTAAATGTTTGCATCGGGCACTTCTGCACGTAGTTTAATTCATCGCCGCTCGACTTTTATTTCGGGGAAGCGAATTGCGGGCGCACTCTTCAATTTTGCCTCCGTGTGTTATTAAAATCTTGCGTTTGCCCTTGCGTTCTAATCATATTCGCTGCGTCTGCACGCGCAAAGCGTTATTCTTATTTCGCTGCTCCAATTTCACGCATCGGCTGGAACATGGAACTGGCGAAACTTGATAAGAATTAAGCGCAATTACGCGTAATTTCGCAGAAAGGGGAGAATCCATTGACTACATCGAGATCGCGACGATTTCCCTAATTCACTTTTGGAAAATTGGAAAATTAGAACTTTAATTGATTATAGTTGACAAATTATTGCAATAGGTTAGACCATATTCAATTTTAGACACACAGAGTATAAAGCGTACAGAATGCAAATATATATTAATTTTTTATTACTAAAAAAATAACATTTTAGTATATAACCCACAATTTGAACATTTTTAAAATAAGCTATAAGTATTTAAGTATTTATAAATGTATTTATTTTAACGCTGAAAACGATGATTTTCAGTTTATTATCATGTCGTTAATGGAAAGAGAATTGAATTGTGGTATTGCTTATATTTTTGTCATTTTTATAGCAGTATTTATGAACGTTTAAAGAAACTATAGGATTTTTATGGAAAATGATGATTTGGCACTTTTATTTTATTATAATGGGAATTTAAGGACCTTTAAAAGGAGATATAGTCTATATTCTTTATATAAAAGCGATATATAGAATCAAAGTTATAAGTGTTTAAAGATTTGTACGGGATGTTAATGAAAAATAATGCTAAATAGTACAACACAAAATGCAAATGGACTATGCAAGACCAACACCAATGAAAAACGGAAATGAGGAAATGTGTTACTTTAGTGTAGTAGAAGGTTGGATGCCTTAGAGTAGATAAGATCATAACTGAACTGAGACGGTAAGGCAAAATCTAGAAATATCACCCATAGAGTGATGAATAGAAGATAGGGAGCTAGACATTGGGGTCACTTGCCCAAGATGGAGGCAAAGAGCCAAGCAACCTAACATTGATAGAATACCCAGCGAACTTAGTATCGAATCCCAAATATATTCAATAATGCATTTTTCAATTACAACCATAGAATCAGTACTATAATTATAATTAGTAAGCAAATTCCAACAACTCCATAGATCTGTTGCTTTCCATGTTTTTTTCAACAAAGGCGATTCAGCGTATCTTGAAGCTTGTTCCTCTAAAGGACGTGTTGCCACTTTTTCTTCTTCTTGCTTCTTTCGTCTTGTTCTTTTTTGCTTCAGCCACTAGTTACGTTTTTAACGCATCTTTTCGCGGATCTATCTGCTAAACAATTTGTTTATTAAGTACTCGCACCTGTAATTTTCACAATCGCACATAATATTTTTTCTATTCCCTGATATAAAACGTATGTTTTTATATTTTATAGGTTTTTTAACCCCCTGGCTTCCAGTAAAGTCATTTACACCACTGTAAATGTTAGGCAGGCGCTCACCGTTCTCAACCACTCTTATTATCTCTGAACACATTTATCTATTTATTTATTAAATCTTGATCCTTTTAACAAACAACTTCAAATCAATTTGGAAATAAACAAATCAAAGTCATTAAAAAATAACCTTATTTCAGCGAATATTAAAAAGCATATTTACCTTTTCTCTAAACTGTTATTCGTTATTAGTTTCAAGAATATACTGTTTTTTATTACAGTTACCCAGATATTCAACAAGTGAAGCTTACTGCAGTTTTAATCAGTACTTTTTCCTGGTATTATTTCATTTTAAATCAAGAACACGTTTGTAATTTGGGCAAAGTAAGCTTGGCATTAATTATGGATCGGGTAGATTGGTACATACGCATTATGTAGAATGCCGCAGTGTGATCGTTAATTATGCATCGAAACAAAGCGCAGTGTTAAAACAACATCGTAAGGGCGTGTGTACCATTGTGGAACATTAACAAAACTGTTTTCACAGCGGCAACCATATGGGCGAAAGGACGATTATATAATGCGTTGGCGAGTGCATACAGCGGCCGCAAGCCGCGTAAAATTTATTCCAAAAACGGCGTAAGTACGCTTATGATTCGCTAACGATGTTAATTTCCAGCATGGTCCGCTCCCATGTTGCCCGCATTAACTATTTAAACGATGTAGTTTGTGGTAATTTAGTGTAAGGGATTATTTACTGTTCAAATTTGTTGTAAAATGTATGGTTATAGGGTTTTTAATTAACGCGAAATTACCATTCGATGCATAAATTATAATACAAAACAGTTAAGTGCAAATATTTTCATAATTAAAATTTCGAAAGTTCTATCTATATATTAACATTAATAATTCTCTCCAGTTGTTTAAAGTTAACTTCACGTTTAACGTTAACGTTTTTAACATGCATTTCCTCCATCCTTACGTTAGTTACAAAAGGTCTGAAAATTGAACTCGATGCCAAGTAATTGAACCTAATCAGTCTCCAAAATGGGTTTAAAGACATATGTCTATGTAAAGAAGCTTTGTTCTAATATTCGGCAACATTCTTAATCGGGTGATTTATCACTGCAACAAATTAGCCCAAGACTAATAAAATAAAACAGTGCGAAAAATTTGATTGAAAAACTAGGGTGTGACCTACCATTCACACGTTATCGGCGGTCACAAATCAGGTGCAAAGCAATTTAATCTCGGACACTGGGAGCTGCACATAAAGCAGGATAATAAATAGCGATTCCGAATGGCTTTAACGCTCTGGTGTTTTTGTTGGTTGCAGGTGTTGCATGGGGGGCAATGGGCGGCGGGGCTGGTGAGGAGGGGCTCCGCAGACGGATGCCGCTGAGACGGGCCGGTGGAGGCGGCGCGGTGACGGCGAACGCCACCAGCCTCGGGGGCCGCGCGATGCGCTACTACCGCCTCTGGATCTACACGTGCAACACGGCGCTGCTGGCGGGCGCGCTCGCGTTCGTCGGTGCCGCCGCCCGCACGCTCGTCTTCGACTATCGGCGCGCGCTCATACCGACGCTCACACTCTACCAGCCAAGCTTCCTCTACGCCTACCTGGCACTGCTCACGCAGGGCGGCGCTCTCCAGCTACTCGGCTGTGTCGCCGCCATCCGTCTCTCCGAGCGCTTGCTCAACGCCTACTGGATGCTGCTGCTGGTCCTGCTCTTCGGCGACGTGCTAATCGGCGCCTTCTGGGCTTTCCGCTTTGAACGGGTATGTCAGGAATTGCGGCCGGCGCTGCGCGTCAAATGGTCACAGGACTACAAAATCAACGACGAATTCACCACGCTGTGGACGCGACTCGAAACTGAGACGGCGTGCTGCGGCCCCACAGACGCCAGCGATTACAACCAGAGCCGCGGGCTAGCGATCCCGCCCAGCTGCTGCCTTGCCACCGCCAACGACACGTGCCGCGAGTGGCACGCGACACCGTGCGAGGCCAGCCTGCAGTCATACCTACGCAGCACCGCCTCCTTGCTTGCAATCCTCGGCTACTGCGTGCTCGCCTTTCTAAAGCTCTGCTTCCTCGGTATCCTGCGCTACGAAATCCGCGAGATGATCCAGAAAATACGCATCCTACGCGCCGAGTTGGAGTTGCCTGGCGTCAACGGGGCGGTGCCTGGCGGTGGCGTGCTGGGCCGCAGCGGGCTGGACCTTCTCGGCGGCGACGGCAGCGAGCGTGAAAGCTTGCTCGTGCGCCCCGAGAGCGGTGGCCTGCTGCTGAGCTCGCCGCCGGTCGCCACCAAGAACACCAACGCACCGCCCCCAAACCCCAACGGCAACAACAACTACGAGCTGCGTGAATATAACAACCGCACCGGTGGTGGAGGAGGTGGCGGCGGTGGAGACGCACCCTGTGGTGGCACACTCATTAGCGGTGGTGGCGGCAGAGCAGTGGTTTCATCGGGTCGCGACAATATCTGACTAAAGTATAAGCTAGAGGGCATCTTCTCGCGCGGCCGCTGGGGGCGCGTGAAGAAGGGCCCCCTGGCGACGCCGCTGGATGAAATCTTCAAGCGCAGCCGGCCGTCGCGGCCGCGCCCCAGTCGCGACGAGCAGCCCTGCTGAGACGAGGAGTACGTCTAGACAGAGCGCTGCACCCATCATAAACATGGCGGCGCGGCCGATATAAACAACCAAACAACAAAAACACAAAAAAAACATCAACAATTACGTATTCTAGACGTAGCACAGCAAGACATTGAACCATGAAAATACCATACGCAAGAAACGCTTTAAATGTACTTCCTTTAAATGAATAATAAAACATACAAATACGACAAATAAACGCGCAGTGCGTGGACACAAAAGCCGGGGATTACCTGGACTTATGATCGTTTGATTTCGCGCTTTTTCGCGATCTGTCGCGCTCGAAAGAATGGACGCTAGCAAATAACGCCTAAAATAGACGCCTAAACTTAGTTTCATCACACTGCTAACAATACCTAGATAAGTTAAACCACAAAACAGGAAAAACAACAGGTGAAGAAGGAATCTATAATCCCAGTGCCGCATCAGAGTGAATAAGTTTAAAAATTATAGAAAAATAGAGCTATAAATAAAAAAAAGTTGAAAAAAATCGAGAGAGAATATATTATATAAATTATTACGATATGAAAGGGGAAAGAAATAAATTATATATACAGTGTGTTTATATGAGCTTATTATATAAAAATGAGAGAAAAAAATGATAGTGCCTCGCCAAGTTGATGAATTATTATTACATCTGTAAAAATTATGTTCATTATTTATAGATTCCAAATAATTACCATTATGTTTGCGTAATATTAAGAGGAAACATTAGAATTTACTTCTTTTTAAATTAAAGAAAAAAACTAGATAGACTGTAGTCAACCCAAAATATTCTATGTTCCCTCATCCACAACATATACCATCTATTCCAAAGAATGACTGTAGTTAACATTCAGTTTATCCGATAAATCTTATCCTGATTTACCCGCAATGTAGTTATATAAGGACGAAAAGACTATATTCGTATATAAGTAGCGAATGTAATTTAAATATTCATTCTCCAATTTAAAAATCGATTACTAATAAACTGTAACAATTGTGGTGCGAAACTGCGCGCAAATAAATAGTAACACATTTTCGCATGTGTATATTTCACTTCTCTGCGTTAAACCATACACATCTTTCATATCTCGCTGATATTTTGATGCATTTGCAAACAATCAACTTATAAGTCGGAGCATGTCAAAATGGCGGCGACATGTCGCACGCTCGTAAAACACAACAAACAATGCATTGGTTTATCTCCCTCTCGGCTGCGTCACGCAAAGCTCAAACTTTTCCTCATTGCAATCGTATGCCACAAGTTTAACTGCGGAACTTTGAGGATGAAAAACTACACTTTAGAATTTGATAAATACGGGCTGATTTTAACGACTTGAATAACCACTCAAAGATCTCGATTTCATTGGAAACTTCATTTGTTAGGACAAAAATTGCGACAATTATGTTATTAAATGAAAATTGCGTTAATGGATTTAGAAAGCGGCAATTTTGTAACATTTCTATATACATTGTATAATTTTCAAATGTTTGAAATGTCAATATTTTGAAATTGACTGCACTAAAGTAATCATTCAGCTTTATGTTCGTTTATCAATAATTTTGAATGAACTTTGTGTTAGCATTAATTTTATTAAAGTGGTTATCTCAAAATTTAATAACAGTAAAATCTTTTGCCAAATGTTTTCAGTTATATATAATCACCAATGAATACAAATTTACATACAAAGAAAATCACTTCCATAAAATAAACAAAATTTGGTTCATCTGATCAATACAATAAAACTCTGAATTAGTTTAGGCCAAAACTATTGAAAATACAGACATTTCGTTATTCGATCGAGTTCATCAGTTTTAGACAAGCTAATAAGGAGAAAAAAATAATAATAAATAAAATATCTATGGATATATTCTCCCATCTCTATTGAATATACTGAAAATTATCATCATCAATTTCTATTGAGAAAGAAAAATCAAGAATTTTCTAAGAAAAAGCATCCAGTTCTTTTACCACACAGAAAAAGATTGTACAAATAGTGTAGTTGCAATTTTGCCACATAATTAAGAGCTTTGCATGGGCATGGGCCGAAACGTGAAATATTCCATCTGCATAGCGTGGGCAGAGAGATGAAAGATAACTTTTCAACATTCAAACGTCCGCTCATTCGTTTATCCAATGATTGGCCAAATATTAATTAATTGCGAATCGATTCGCGTATTAATCACTCGTGACTGTTTGCGCTTGCGTAGCCCCTATGCAATTAGATATGTTTGCAACAATTTCACAATTATTTCAACGCTCAGCGCTACAACGTTCAATAATTTTCAAAATGACAACACACAGAATAAAACCTGCGCCTGCGATAAATGTGACCAATATATTTAACTATGAATAGTGACTAATTAGTTAAACCAAACACACTGCATGCGTACTACGTGATTAAACGTGATTTGACAAATTGGCGCCAGTGACAGTTTAAAAATGAAATCAAATATTTAAAATGTTATACAATCTAAAGAAAAGATGTTTAAACGCGTAAAAATCCCTTTAAAATAAATATATATGATGAAAATGAAAGAAATATTAATCCGAGGCAAAACATAAACCTATACTATGAAATTGAATAAAATACGAAAAAAAGGAAAAACATAAATGTAAATTTTACTACGCTTCCCGACGATTATATTATATATTAACATTATTTAGGAGTTTAATTAACTAATACTTGTAGATATATTCGAGGTTATGAGAGTTTATAAAACATTATTCGGCGACATTGCGAAACCACGCAAATATTGGGCGAATGCAATCGACTAGTCCGGCGATTAGTAATATGTACTTATTGAAACCATTGCAGAATGTTGTTTGAATGTGATCTTGGATGTTTCTCTGTGTATTTTGTCAATTGTCTTATTTTGAATAGCGTCACTATGGTGTCGATGGTAATTTCTTACTGATGTGGGGGTTAGATATTCACAAAATATGAATGCGGTTATTTATGAAATAAAGAAAAGAAGAGTAGTTGCACTATTACCTTACTTACGAAATTTCTAAAACAACAGTTCAAGAATCATTGGAATGACATACACTTTCTCAATTGTATATAGGTATACCACAAATCAAAAGTTGGATACCGCATGAACCTTCATCAAAAGAGCGGAATAATGTTAAACGTGTAAATGGAAGGATATCGAACATTCACAAAAAATGAATTGTTACTTTGCAATGTTATTTGCAATGTCACGATAAATTGTGAAAAAAGAGTAGGAACATTATTTCCGGAAATTTTTGCGTTCCATGAATTTTAGTATCACTATGATTAATTTTATACATAAATCAAGAGAAAAGAATTATAGTACCGTTTAAAAATTCAATATAATAAATACGTATAACACAGTACATTACAGTTACAATAAAATCGTAGGGCATATTATTTCAAATATAAATAATACTCTAATGAATTCATACAAATAACCGTTCCATAAAATAACAACAGTTTGGTTCAACTTATCCCTCCAATAACATATTTTAAACTTGTGTTGCAAATCAAAATATTGAAAATACCAAAATTCAAATTAATAAATCTTTATGATATATATATTATATTTTCACAGTCCTATAAAATGCATTGAGAAATATCATCTGTATAATATAAAATGAAAGACAAAAAATGAAGGTACTGCCTTTCGAATTGATTATCTTGAAATTGTATTATCATGTATTCTCGCCGGAAAAGTGTGTCCATCTAACCTTTACATTTCCCTTAAGAAATTGCCATGAAACAAAGAAGTTTATAAATAAAGACTTGCAGAAAAAAAACATCTCTATACTCGTCGAAATATTCTCATCTGTTAGTAGCAGAGCACAATAATTTCTCTCATACTTCCACTACCACTACCACTCGTCCCGTCATGTAAATTAACCAGTAGAAGACAAAATACACTTCCATACTAGCGCGTAAATCTTACACAGGCGCAAAACAAGATGTAAAATAGCTGATTCTTCGATCTACACACAAACAACACAAACAAACTAAAAACTTCGCAAGATGCGAATGATTTTCGAACAGCGTTACATTCCCCCTTTTTCACAAAGAGTGCATAACAATAATACTCGTAATCTATTGCGATATATATCTACAACCTTCGAAAAAGAACAAAAACAAAGCAAATGTGAACAAGAAAGAGTGCTGCTATTATCCAAATGTTATAAATATGAATAAAATGCTGTATATATTATATTAATATTTAATAAAAGTGTATTGTTAGAAAAAATGATAACTAAATGACAAATGTGTGGTTTCATTTCTGCAATAAGTATGCATTTCTTTAGGTAGTAGCTCTTTTTCTTTCGTCTTCCTTCAGTATTAGGAGATGGATAAATATAGAGAACGGGGACGTGAAGGAACTGTCCGAACAGCTACAGCTGCACGTGATGCACATGACAATGACTGGGACTACAAGGTAAGGGTGTGAATTTCAATCGGCATTTGAATTTGATAAAACTGCATTCGGTACATATGCGGGTCACGATATTCCTCTCATTCGTAGAGTTTATTTGCTCATCCAACCGTTTATTTCACATCATTGTTGCGTTTTGGTAAATAGTTTTAGCATATTTTAAATAACTGGAAACACACTGCGGATGCCAAAGTTTTATAAAATTTTGGTTGAGTGTGGGTAAGTCTTACTTTATCAGTTTTTTTTTTTATAAAACTGAAAAAAAAAAACATTAATTGTCACAAAAATTCTTAAATTCCTTTGTACACAACAAAATATTGATATGTTGCATATTTGTTATTATGTTAAGTTCGAAGGTGGTTTTAGAAGTTATTCTGATAGTGACTCCACTTGGAAGACCTCTCTGCAATTTTCAGCCAAATCGGTTTATTATTTTATGGTTAGCGTTCCTGTGAATTGAAAAAGTCGAAGGATGAAAGGACGAAACTACTTTCGTACGTTGATTAAATTTTGAGTGGCAAATGGCATCAGGAAACTAAAAGAAAGCTTGATAAACATTGTAGTGACTCTGCAGCATCAATTAGAACAGTTTATGAATGGTTTTAACTTTTTCATGTTGATCATAATCTTACGGGACTCTCCATAAATCATTTAGAATCTCCATAATATGGTGATATTTTATCATGCAAAAAATATTCGCAAGAAAGGTGGTATGAATGCTCATGAAACAATGCATGCACGGTGATGCATGGTCGATTTGCAGGTATTACAACGAAATCAGCAAGCCCTGAAGCATTGTCAAGAAAAGTGTATTAAAAAAAGGAGGCGCAACTATAATAAATTTGGAAACCTCTGATCAAGAAGGAGATTAAGTTGAAATATAAAACTGAAGGATCCCAAAATCATTTCATTTTTACACGAACTTTTCAACTATTCAACCCTTTTCAATCTCTAAAAGTAAATACTAAATACTATCATACGGTCAAATATATTTAAATAAATACGTATAAATTAATTTTCTCTAATTATATATAATGTGATCTCTAATGTTATTCCTCTATGCCTGACAGTTTCGACCACTCGAATAGCTACTTGCGAAAAATTGACATACTTAAAAAAACCCTTATTATAAGCGTGTCTTATGAAAACGTCTTCAATAGCAGTTTATTCGAGTTTTATTAAGCGTAGAAAAGCAATAAACGCCTGATATATTCCATCGTCGCTGCATAATTCACCTCTCTAGCGCCCTCCTCAAATATGATGTAAGATAATAACTTTCAACTCGACTCGTCCTTCATCCGTTCATTAAATACTAATCAGATAAGCGGCAGACAGCGATCGGGGGCTAAGTATGCGCGACGCGACGCACTGATCGATACACGGAGTTCACGGCGCGTTGTTATTACATCGAAACTCGTTAGCTAAATTGTTAAACACAACGGAATTGGTGGCCGAAATGCTGTGAGCACGCGGACGTGATTCAAAACGGCAAATCGATTCCGAAGCGGGGCGCTCACCACCAGCCGGTATATGTACATTGCTTTTTTCGGCAGACCCGCATGCTATAGACATTGGCGATAATTTACAAGCGCGTCATTTTGTTGCAACTAGGTTGTAAATATTTTAATTAATTTTGACCACTCACCATAATTTCGTCATCCAGCACGGATACGCACCGGTCGAGGATTGAACCACCGATTACAATCTGTAACAAATTAAAATTCAATACATATTTAGATTTAGGGCAATATATGTCGTTTTATGAGGATATTATTTAAGATGTCAATTTTATTATTGTTCAATAGAGAAATAGGTATTCAAGGTGAATATCTCAATTGTCCGCGTCAGAATTGGAAATGTTTGTACGTAGTACATATTTTGAAATAATTTGTGATAAAGAGATTTTCGGCCGTTCTGAGCGCTTGCCCCACAAAATCATTTTTATCTTAAATTGATTACGGCATGTACTGCTTTAAGAGCAAACTTCTACAGATCGGCTATGTGCTAGTAACTTGTAGGAAAACCCTTTACTTTTAACTCTACCACCACTAAAATAAAGCCACCGTCGCCGAAATGTATACGTTTCCTGAGCGACTCCAATGCCTGTAAAATAGAAAATAAACTAACGAAACTTATGGGGCGTTGAAGTGAAATTTCTAGCTGTTTTTGGTCATTTCCCCGAATGGCGCACGACCGGGTAGAGTTGAAACATCGGAGCTACTGCCGGCAGCCGGTGGATATTTCCAAGCTTGCCAGGGATGATGTACGAGCCGAGTTATTACCAACCTTGTGGAGGAACAAAAACGGAGCAGCGTGCGCTCGGCAACCCCATGGCATTTATATTATATAGTCGCGCTTAATTATGTGCGCGCTTTATGCGTTATCATGTCGCACAGCTGGGTGACACCAATGAGATCTATTCTAGGGCTGTAAGCGCATACTCAAATATTATTGAACGAAAGTTGAGTTTGCAATACAGTACGTAAACCAACTAGGTAAACTTAAATTTAGTGGAAATATATTTTGCAAGTCACTGGGCGGTAAATTAGTCCGCAAAATATGTCCGCCTAGCGCGTAAATTCACGCTATGCCGCCGAGAATGCGAATTTATGTAGACATTATAAGACGGGCGGGCGCAGTTCCTACCTTACCGTACTGCAATAAATTTTCATCATGTGGGGTCTCGCGCATAAACTGCAAACCGATATGGCCACCAAAAGCCGCTATGCAGAAAAAGGTGAAATTTAAATAAATTGCTGGTTTTAAAATGTCATTTAGTTTCCCCTGCAAGTGGAAAATTGTGTTCTGAAAATACTATATTATTGCGTAAACTTATTGTTAGTAATGGCAATGCATCCATTATCTTTTTTTTAACTTTGCAAGGCTATTTCTAGCATATATGATCTGATCATACATCTTACCACCTGAGTAAGTTCCTAGCCTTTCCAAGGGTGAAGAAGGGTTGCAGAAGTCGAGATTTCTTTAAAGTTACTTGTAAATGTCGGGTTGAAAGTCAAATTGGAATTACAATCGAAAAAAGAAATATACTTGCACGGTACTTGCACGAAATGATGGACGACTCAGGCCTTTTTCGGACTATCCCCTCAGATTTGCTAATGATATCTGAGTGAATGATTCTTCCTGTTACTATATTTTATTATTCATATTTTACAATTTTCTAACGTATTAATAATAATCCACAAATAATATGAAATCATT
>WSZQ02000013.1:1132912-1174707 GCA_019419845.2 Weissflogia rhopalogaster
AAAAAAAGAATAAAAGTTGGGATTTTCAAAGTACACATTCATAAGAAAAAACTTTTATTTGTCACTACATGAGCTAAAAACATGTTACATTATCGTCACAGTACACCATTATCGAAAAAAGAATTTGCAAACATGGCAAATAGCAATTTGTCTAGAAAACACTTTCTAGAAAACTGATTTCGTTCTTGCCAATTAATTCAAAACATGGCAGTGTGGCATTGTAATTGCACAACTTTCTGTAACTAGTGCTAGATAACCGAAATTTGAAAAACTTAAAATAATGCGACATATCACAGATGAGAAAAACAATTTTGAGTGCTGTCGTCTGGCGGATTTTAGGGGCTTTTTTGAGTGTGTAAACAAAGTTTTACCGTCATACTGGAATGTTACGAGGAAATAGAACTACTTAGCCGCTATATTGATAACTTGCTGCTACCGGCTGCATTTGGCCCACCTCACGAGGCGCATGTTGCAACCGCGTGATGTGACAACCACGGCATAGAAGCTGCGCGTCAAGCGGATAGCACCGCTTGTCCGGTTCGTCAGTGAGCTGCATGCCGCACATTTCACACACGTAGCAGTCGACATGGAAATCCTTGTCCATGGAGACAACGCGCACTGTTTCCTCGGTGCCCTCCACAGGCGTAATACCTTTACCGCAGGCAGCGCATTTTGGTGCGAACATGCGGTGGTAGTCGTTCACACAGTAGATCTTGTTATCCACGTCAACAGTGAAGGGCACACCATCCAGGCATTCATTGCAAATGCAGCAGCGGAAACATCCAGGATGATACGATTTGCCCATTGCTTGTAAGATCTGAAATATTTAAACATTTTACACACTTGCAAACTTATATTTATAATTATTTAAAATCCCATAATCGCATTACAAATTAGAATTTTTTTAAATTAAATTGGATAATATTCCTACTTTCAAATAGCAAATATGGAAATTTTCATTTTAAGCTCAGGTTAATATTGAAATAAGAAAACATACCATCTCCATGATTAAATGACCACAAATTGCACATTTCTCAGCTGTCTGTTGGAACCCGGAGTACTGAAATGAGATTTTGTTGTAAATAGCAGTTTAAAATACCATAAAAATATGTTAATCATTATATAACTTGTTTTGTTAGTATGATTATTGATTACTTGCTGGTTAACACGCGTTCTCTAAACAATTAACAAGTTATACAATGATAATTGAAGCTTTTGCAAGTGAAACATAAGAAATGCGAAACAAAAATAACATACCTCATCTTGGTTTGTTTCTGGATTGCTTTCTTCAAACAATGCCTACGAATATAGCGAATAACATAAAATCATAAAGAAAATAAAAAACGAGGAACGTCAGAAAAGGAGGTGTGTGTTGTGTTTACAAAAGCTTCAAATTGTGCCTGATTTAAATGTGGGAGGCTAAATATGGCAATCTTACCAAGTAGTCTTCCTCGCAGTAGACGCGACCGTGGACGTTGTAGAAGGCTTTTCCACGCAGTGCACGGCCGCACGAGCAACAGATGAAGCAGTTCGTGTGGTAGAGATTGCCCATAGCTTGGCAAGCCTGTCCAGCGCCGGTGACTTTTTCCTGGCATGTATGACATATACCTGAAGAAAAACAGCATTGAATGTTATAAATATGCATCATACATATTTATAGATTATAGACTCCCAAAAACCGATACTTGCCAAAGTATTCACCCTCTTCTTCATGTTTCTCCATCTCCTCTTCAATCTGCCGCGTCATCTCCTCGATCTTCCGTTCAGCCTCTGTGGGACCACGCGGCTTCGTCGGTGTCACCATATACGGTAGCAGAGACTTTCCGCTCATTTTCAGTTTGAATTGCGGTTTTGGAGCTGGTGCAGGTGGAGGCGGTTCAACTTTAATTGGTTCGGGCTTGACCTCGACCTTGACAAGTGGTGGAAGCGGTTCCACCTTTGGTTGCGGTTTAGGCGGTCGAGTAGGTGCACCGGCAATACCGGTATCCGGTCCTCGATAGTAATTCTTTGCGCTAGAGGTTTGGAACTGCATGTTGGTAGTGCTAAGCGTCTGCGAAACGTTGCCGGTCATGCAAACGTAATCACTGCTATTAATCTCGTCTAGCGAGGATTTGTACGAGTTCTTGGACGGACTCCGGCTGTGCTGCGCGTAGTAAAAACCAGGTGCGGGCGACTGCGGTGCTGCTTGTTGTGTTGGGGGCTGCATTACAGAATATACAGCTTGCTGCGCGTGTTGTGGTGCTTGCATTTTCGTATAAGTTGGTTGAATTGCAACGGCACCTCCGCCACTCGCATTCTGCGGAGGGAGGCTCTGCACTGGCTGATAGATCGCGTTACTTGAATACGGTGGTGGTCCTTGATATTCGTTGAGGTTCTCGTAGACATTGTGACTAGTCATTGCTGTCATTGGGTTCTCAAAGCGTTTGCCTGTTGGTACCTGTGGTTGGGCCTTACTCACGTAGGGTTGGTCTGCAAAAAATAACTCATGTATAACTCTATTAAAAATTGTATAATATTGTAAAAATTGTAAATACCAAATTTATGTCCACCATAATATTCAACATTTTCATAGACTGGCCCATTGTTGATTGAGCTGCCAGCAGAGTTGATCGAACTGTGGCTTTTTGTTGGGCTCGGTGGGACTTGCGGTTTTGCACACTGCACGTAAACGTCGTTTTCTTCAACCTTTGCCGGCTCTGCAAGCTTGGAATTCGCATACTTGGAGCTTTTGATGATATTTGCACGCTCGTAGAGGCCGTAGTCTGTGTTTTCATATGTACCTGGCTCCATGTTTCGACCGTATGGTACCTGCTGTGGTTGAGCCTGTGCCTGGGGACCCGCTTGTTGTGGGTGGCCGTACCGAGACGTCTCCTTGAGGGACATGAACTTCATCTTTTCTATGTAATCGCCTTGCTCCATGTTTGCTTTTTCTCAACCGATCAAATCCACTCCAATGTAGCGAATAAAATACCACGGGCTATAACTTACGCATTGTTTTGGGGTATTGTAATATTTTGTTATCGTTATTTAGATGATTAGTTTACGACAGCGAGAAAAACAGGTATTTGGAACCAAAGTGCAAAGGAAGCGCCGCGGCCCAGCGCCCTGAAGCTAACTACAAACATGGATTAGTTTTGGGTGGGATTTTGCATGGTTGCCAAGTTGTCAAATATATTTCTTTTTCTAAAATCATCAGAAAACGTTTGCGAACATTAAAATAAGTGTTTCCAATATTTAAAAAAGTACTTGAGCATATTTGTAAAATATTTACAATATTATTTTGTAATCACTGATAAACATACCGGTCCTACAGATTCCTATGATTCGAATACATTGTATTATATAATGTATTTGATATAAATGTCTATCAAGTGGATAAACATGTTAGATGGGGAAGAAATATCGATATTTATTTTTCTCGATCTTTCCTATTTACGATATATCGATATTCAAAAATCAAATTATCGATATTGCTGAAGTCTATATTGAATAAATAAATGTAATGAACATAAAATATATAAGTGAATTGAAGTGATACCTTTTTTTACGTAGATACTTTTTTTAAGGCAGGCAGGCCGTCGAAACTTACCTAACTTTACCAAAGTTAATATCATGAATATATATTACAATGTTAATTAAACTTATTTGAGCCTTCAGGAATTGCGCAATATCTAAGCTCATAATTTAATGATTTTTAGGCGATTTCTTTGACAATCGTTGTGAAACATGATTTTTTTAAATAATAGGATGGAATTTTAAAGATAGTCTACCCAAAATCTTTACCTTTTTCCATTTTAACAATTTCTAACAATTGCAACTTAAATATATTTATAAATAATTATATTCTCAATGTCAGTACATAAATATTTCAAATCTTCTGTTCGTTTTATATGTTGTCATAAAATATCGGTCCTCTTAGAAACCCCGGTTATTGGAAACATGTTTAAGTAGGCTTATATTAAAATTACAGTCTGTTTCGCTCAATACTCGGCAATCATGTTGCGGTTGTTTATTTACTCACGCGCTACTACCACAGGAACCACCAATCAACCGACACAACCTTCATCCGCCCTTTATCATCTTTTCCAAGTAGTGCTTTCGCGTAATTTTCCGTAAAAATCACATGAGTAAAAGTACGCTTCGTGTCCACGTCGGACAGTGGTTGACGTCATCCGCGCAGGTTCAGCCAAGCCAGTGAAAGCAGAACTTCTTTTCGGCGGAGTCCGCGTCTGACTTAAGTCACCTCGCCTCGCGCTTCCATACGTTTGTGCAAAGGTTTTCATAAGCTCTGTGCCCTAAGCAACGCACCGATTAATATAATCACACCTGTGCTGAAAAGTGTGGAAAATGTAACTCTTGAGATTGCAAGTGCAAGACATTGGCCGACATCAATAGGTGAACCAGTGCTTGGAAATGAGGGATTTGAATCAATCCTAGGGGCGCCCCGGAAGCCCCGGTGGTCCACCAAGATGTCCCGGTGGAAAAAATGAACGATGTCGATAGTCTGGTCAGTATATCTTCGGCTTGTTTGCATACATTTTCGCTCGTGTGACGGCGACTAGCCTACAAGGCATGGCATTCCGTTGAGGTTGACATGTAAGTAGGTTAGTAACACATATTTGTCTTCGCTGTAGACGACTCTTTACGATCGGCGTCGTTCATCTGTGATTTTTGTCTTGCTCAACTCTTTCGCAAAACAAATTGTCAAAGACATCCAATAAAGACGAACATAAACAGGATATATTTATTTATAATTGATTTCGAAAACGCAACAATTGTAGGAGCGTAATTTCTTCGAAGAAATCCCACGCTTTTCTTCTACAATTTGATGCGCTGATGAGTTGAGCCTTCATTACCATTGTTTTGCTGATTGTTCAGATTGTTCGTCGACTCCTAGAGTGTAATTCACACGCCTTAGGCGTCCAATAAGATATTTCCTAACCATATATGAAACCTCTAATTAACATCTACTTTAAATATATGCATTTATTCACCAAAAAAGTTGTTTCATTTCATTTTATTTATTGTCCAAGTGTAAACTTTCACTAGTGTGCTGATTAAAATCACAGATGGCGTTAGATGAACATATGTTAACTATTACTGCGCTTGCGTATGTAATCGGTGGCTTACGCGTTGTTTAGCGTCACAATTGAAATATCAGCACGGCCGATGTTCATTTTTTAACAATAGTATACGTTTAACGAGTTAACAACACACGTCACACTGCATTGTTTCGCTTATTGAGTACGACCAATCTGTTACTGTGAAGGCAGTATGACGTAGGTTGAGTCGCAAAAACAATAACGTTCGTAAATTATTTGATAAAAGAACTGCTTTAAAGTTGCACCAAGTAGCATTCGTTTGACGTCTCACGTTTTAAGAGGACATGCATTAAAAGTTGTTACGACTGACGTGTTTCGGCGGGCCGTAAAAGCGTGCTGGGTCACGTAAATATTTCATAAACTGTTCAAATTGCCGACTGGGGCCGTGACACCTGTGCGTCGCACCTTTATCACGTTGCACGTCATAGGAATTTCATTTTGCAATCGTCACAAACATTTTCTACGTTATTCGGTATTACGTTTAGAGTTTTTGGTTGGGCATATGCAATAAGTTGAAGACAAAGAAAATTGTTTGTTGTGAAAAAGGCGAACACGATGTTTTTAAATTTGTAAAAGATCGTAAAAGAACCGTGGTTAGTTGATACATTTTTTAAACATGACGACGGACGGCATGTTCAAGACGGAAATGATATTAACTGTGCGGTGAGTCGTAAAGGGATGGCGAGTGGCGAATACGCCGTTGAAATATTCTCGGAATGGGGAACACGAACGGAATTTTACGATATGGATTTCAAGTTACCACCTCTATCCTGATACTCTCTGGGATTTACAAAAATACGCCCTTGAATGTGGAAAATGCGTTTCATAAATTGGCACACATATTCTGTTGCTAACCCAGATTTTTTGTTCATAGTAGATAACACTTTAAATTGTGTAAATTTTAAGCTGATATTTGTTATGTGCCCCACAGCGTGGCAATATGATTGTTAATGGGGGATAATTGGATTAGTGATGTCAAAAATGTTCTATGAAAATAATGGTTTGCCTATAGTACATGGATGAGCAACTTACGGGCTGTCGAAGCCCCCCCCCATTTGAGATTTATAGACATAGATAGAATAGACTTATAATAGTTAGTATACAAATAAGATTGAGCAATTTAAAGTTATATTATTCCATACATTATTAAAGCTTTAAAAGTGACAATATCTCAGTCCTCTTGGGGATATCATGGACCACCTGAAACAAATTTTACTTTACGCTGGGACAATGCGAATCCCCCTTGGACGCTAGGAGGGTGTCATAAGAAGTTTCGAATGATATAGAGACTCACTTCAATCAAGTCGGTTGCTTGGTATTTCGAATAGTTCATATTTACAATATGACTTTATTATGGATTTTTCATGAAACCTTTGGGGCCGATAAAAAATCAATGGCTGTAACGCCATGAGAGGGACAGTCAATCTTTCATTACTATGCCTTCTCAACTTTATTTATCATTAAATATATTGTTTGTCCGATGTTGCGTCGTGGAAAGTTATTTGTAGTGAATGGGATATAATTGCTATCATCTATCAACATGAAAAATATATTTCTGAAAAAAAAAATACCGCATGTAATTAGAAATCCTACCATAATTAAAAAAATGTGTTTGCCATTTATTTACTCCCGACATATTTTACAATTGCACACTATCGTTAAGTTAAGGCTGTATTTTATTTTATATTTGGCAAGGAATTCAATTACAACATTTCCGGGGGATCTCAAGATTAGCCATCGCTTATAAAATTTACTTCTTGATATGGATCACCTACCTCAATAGCCATTTGCACTTTTAAGTAAGGGCTAGTTCTCTGACCTAACAAATCCCAATTTTGCATCCAAAAAACTTAATGAATCGAATTAAATGTACTGCCATTCCCTTTTGTCACAATTTCAAAATGGATCCCTCGTAAAGACGGTAAATTGTTCCGTACTTAAGTTGTAGCCCATATAATTCAAAATCGAACTTTATTGTTAATCCAAATTTGGCATGAAACAATCTCATTTGTACATTTTCGAGGTAGGCCACAGATAGCTATAAACTTTAGTTTTTGCCGGCATAATTCCCGTTTACACCACTCTCAAATACTAGTTATTTCTGTTCGTACAATGAATATATTGAGAGCAGTGTTAATGGCAAAAATGTGCTATTTTCACAGTTTGGATACATTTTCAATCCGAAACTTTACACAGTTGCATAAAATTCTATATTTTGCATCGCAGAGTAGAACATTGATGCAAGCACGCAAGTGGTATGAGTTGCGATGAGAGTGCGATGACATGCGCGAATAAGGCAGGATGTGCAACATGCAGCCTGCGGATGAAATGCAGGCTGCATACTGATTTTATTCGCTTACGCGGCCTACCAAATATTACAAGTTTTCTCTTTACATTATATGGTCAATTTCTAATATATATGATATGTGATGTGATTATATAATATTATTATAGTTGTATTCGAATTTTAATATAAAATAATTTAACTAATATTTTATGAAATTCTTGTCTATATAAATAACTGTTATATGTAAGGAAAAGATGCAACTGAAAATATATTGTAAAACATTAGTGTTACATTAAGGCAATAAAGAGGTAGTTTTGTTTGTAAAAAAAGTCTGTTTAAAAATATGATATGAAAAGTTGACTATGTCGATAAATTAATGCGAAGGTTATTACTGTCCAAATATTTATAGTATATCATGTAACTAATAATTTACCAAGTCCTGTTTACGTAGATGGCACAATAAAATTCGAATTTATTCAAGAAAAGAGGACTTTCAACAAAGCAACAAGATAAATATGGTTGCATTTAAAAGTGCTTATTTATTTCCTAAATATATAAATAATATAAGTAGTACGAGAAATTATTAAAAGAAAGGAATTGTTAGTTAAGGAATTGCAATGTAACAAGAATTGTAGTTTATTAAAGTATTATGGAAAAGTTTAGATCGTATAAATCAAAGATGCTCAACGTTTTTTTTATACAGGATCGATTAAAATAATTTCCAATGTTCTGCCATTGACACAAATTTATAGCTGTCCACAAAGAAAAATTGTTCGTAAATACATAAAACCCACGAAGACTGATGATCTACCTAAAATCGCACCGCGATCGACAGGTTGTACTACTGTACACATTCGTTGTTTATTTTCTATCTAATATTCTATCAAATCTGGTCTCTATCCAACTGAAAGATGGCGCAAAGAATGGTTATATTTATAAAAAGAAAACAATTAACATAGATTCTTGTTATTGATTACTACAATTACTGATTACTAACAAAAAGTTTTGATCTAATTGCTTGATTTTTTAAGTGAACTTCTTTGCGGAGGGCAAATTGCTTCTCAGTTTCTCTGCATCATATTTGCGTGAATTCTTGTCCGCACTTTGAAGTAAATATGTGGGAGCCTGACCTGTGGGGAGAACAATAAAGCATTTGTTTGAGCGATGAGGAAACACAATCCGTTTGTAGTAAGCAGAATTTGGGGCCGTTTTCGTAGATTGTGATATGAAATAAAGTTAGTACGTTATTGGATCTTATCAAGTCACTTCTCTTTACCAGAAAAATTAAGCGAATAAGATAAGCATATCCCAAATTTTACAAAATCACTATTTAATGGATCAACTTGCAAAATAATATTTTTTACAAAGGAAATATTTTAGCGTAATCTGATCATCGTAGTTTATAGTAGTTCCAGTGAACAGTTTCGACTATATTGATAAAAATGTCCGAACGGGTCGAGACCAACCGCCGGCGATGAAATGACCGGTTGGTTTCCTGCGATGGAGTGCGTTTGAACAGCAGGACGTCCTGAGCCACGGCATTCGTGTGGCGGCGTTCGACTCATGTGCAACTGTGCAGTGGCTTGGTGGTGGTTCTCAATCGTACTCGTACGGTAGTCGGACGTTGGCGTGCATTATTTATTTATTTCACGCGTGCATTCGTCTCCCGGGACGCGCTCAAAGTTCGCCAGGCTAGAAGGAAGAGAGCACATTAAATCCTAGACACTGCAAATCTCTTCCAAACGAAGCGCGTGAGAAGTCAGTGCAACCGAATCAAAGCTATCAACAATAACAAACATTTTATCTTTATAAGAAAACAAGAGACACGTGTTTTATCCCTCTTTTGTTAAACATTTTAGACCGCGAATAAAAGTGCGTGTTGAACAGAGTGTATTCCTATAGTGTCACTGCACCCATCGAGCATAATTAATTGTCTCCTCGTTTGAGGTGCATCAATGTATTGATCGTGCTGGTGATCCGTGGTCGAGTTTTCGGGGGCCTATACCAATGTGTTCTTCATTTTCTACAATCAAAGTTTACACGTTTCGCTAGTGTGACCTATTGGAAGCAATTTTTCTTCGCTGAGATTTCGCAAGTGTGGCATTTTACGAGTACACTCATCGAGGTGCGCGTGTTGCGAGGGTGATTCACACGAAAAGGGGTGCGCGAATCGATCGGCGGGTGCGTGCGTTGGAGGGATTCGATCATGTTATTGCCCACGACCACCACGCTCGCGATCAACACCAAGGATTACGCGACGAGCCTGGCGGACGGTGGAAGGCGGCGCACGTTATTTGCTCGCAGCAAGTGCCGCAGTCTCAGTCCCAACAATCCCGTCTGCAACGGGAATAACGCGAATCACAAGTCGCGAAATAGTTACGGTTCGCCGGTGCGAGGTATGCGATTTTATTTTGGGCAGCGATGCGGCCTACGAACTGGTAAACCGAAGTCCACTGGTACCACCAAATGGTACATCAAGGTATTGCATTCTTTATTACACGTAACACTTTATTGAGGAGTTGTTGATCGCCGTTCGTAAACTCTACTTTTATGGAAAACATAAAAGGGTTTGAGTCGCAAATAACTTAGAAATTGCGTCAGAATAGAATATAAAAATCTGCGGAACCACACAATAACATACTAATATTTTGTTTTGTTAAATTGTTATTCCTTATTATGGGGTTATTAAACTTATACGTAATAACAATATTAGATGTCACTTTCAATAAAAAAAGATAAAACGAGTTTGACAACTCTCTACTATAAACCACTTAAATATTATAAACAATGATATCTGTTTTTGCCTCACAAACAGATTGGTACTTATATGGGGGACGTTTTAATGGAATTAGAATAATAACCGTATGTAATATGTATGTGACACCAATGAAATATTCGTTCAAGGAAAACTTATAGTAACATACGCTGATAGTCGTTTTTTGTCGCAATTGTGATTTTCCTATAATTCACAATACTTCCAAGTAAACACCTGTTTCATCAGCGCACCCACTAATCATAGCTGTTTGTTATAAATTGTCTAATTGCAAGGAGTGTCGCCGATGATGTCGTGGGTGACCCAATCGTTGTTTAACGATGGTACCATTAACTTCGATCTATATATTTGCAACTAACGCAATTTAGCAACTTTATGGCGTGACTCACCGTCGTTATTTTTCACTTGGAATTTTTCATCGGGTTTCACGCCGCGCGCGCTTTGGCAAACAGACATTGTTTGTGGAAATGAAGTATGAGGTGAAAAACATGTCATTTCCAAGGATTTCTCTCGGATTTTCCAGTGAATTTCCACATTCCTTCAATTATTTATAGCGATATGTATAATGATTTTAGAGATAATTATCTTGATGCTGGTTATAATTATTTTTACAAGTTTTTACTATAATAAACAATAAAATTGTAAAGCTTTGTTCTCGGTTTATTTGATGTAATCTAATTTAGGATCATTTGTTTACGTGCGGTTAAAGACATTCTACTTTACAGTAGCGTGAATCATGCTAGTACACTATCATGAAACTATTTGATTGCGTTACTTTTAGAATGCTGCAATTATCCATTTCGAGTACAAGCAGTACTATCAATCAATAGTTGTGGATTCCAATGATGTTTCGCAACCAGTTTGTTCCGAAACTCAATTATTTTCAGCCTTGGCATTTTCCATCGATTCCCGGAAATGCGCGCTTCCAGTTTCATATTGTGTATTATCATATTTTATTATTTAAATGTGAGTTTAGATTGCGTTGTATTGGTGTTGACAAAATGATGCGCCAACGCAAACGCGTTGTAATCAGACGCCGCAATTGGACGCGAAATTATAAAGTGCAATTGTCACGGAATGGTACTAATTATGAAAAAAACAAACCGATTTAAAATGCGCACCAAATTTACGCACTATTGATAATGACCAGAAGGCGTATAAAAAAAGACACTATCAACAAGCGATGTGTAAACAAGTGAAAACAAATACGTGTTTGGACGCAGGAGTTTTGGACACGTGCGTTCAATTGTCTCGAGATCGCCTCTATAAATACTGCAAACAATTTAATTTGTGCACGCGCTTTAAACACACAAAGAAATTGTTTCACGACACGTAATAGTAAACGACGCTTTGTTGCTTTTCTATTGTCTTCGATTATGTCTTGCAACATGAAAAGGGCGTTCTGAAAAGATGTTTAAACTTTAATGCTGGGGTCCCCTGTGCGCCCGAGTGTGACTTCACATCCTGTCACAAGTTGCTGACGACCGAGCATTATCTCTTTGCGCTTCGGATTTGGTGCTTCCTTTATTTATGTGATTTTCGCGTTTGTTTCAGCAGCCTACATGGCGTCTCTGGGGCGAGGAGAAGTCGGACGGCGCACTGTACACCGTTTACCTGAAGAAAGTGCGCTATCACCGACCGACGCGATCACTGTCGCAGTCCGCTGGCCATTCGGACTCCGAAGACGAGATCTCGCATCTCGAATGGGAGACGGTGCGAGTGCGTTTTGTGAAGGCAGGTACCCTCAAACGATTGGTGGAGGCGCTTGCTACCGATGATGGCGAGCTGGAGACCACCTACATCAATGTCTTCCTCGCCACATACCGTAGCTTTTCCACTCCGAAGGAAGTCCTGCGGTTGTTGTTGCAGCGCTATGAAGAGTTGTCAACGCCTGTAGAGAACGGGCGTGGGGATCAACATGAACAACATAGAAAGTAGGTTGTAAAGCTTTATTATATTTGGTTTGCAGTTTTAGAAAAAAATATGATAACTGCTAAAATATCTTTAACAAGCTGCTAAAAGATGTCTCCATGGACGTTTTCGATAACGTTACATATTGATACTTTAATTGAATTTTTTAAATTAAGAACATGTGCCGGTGTAATATTAAACAGCAATTCCAATTACTCCGAACACAAACGTCAGAGGAAATGGAACTGATGTGCAAATTATGAATTAAGCAAATATGCGCTATTTGTCATCCCTATCACGAATTTATGCTTTGATGATTGCGTTTAATTTCAAATTTCTTTGGATACTTAGTCAACGTGTTAATATGAATTGGTTGGACTAACATTTTATTGTCATTAATCGTAGATTATTCTATTTTATAGGACCCTTATATCAGCACTTCATGTTTGGTTGGATAGTTATCCGGAAGATTTTAAGGAAGCTCCCAACCATCCGGCCCTTAGACAACTCGTTACATTCTGCGAAAACTACCTGCCGGCCACGGAATTGGAAGCGAAGGTGCGCCATAGAATTGACCGATACAGTCGTGAGCAGCCACCCAAACACAACGACTCATTGCTGATACCACCTGCCACGCTTGCTCTACGCACGGTGCTACCTGGATGGAAGTGTTACCGGTTACCTGAGATACCTGTCAAGCATTTCGCGGAACAACTTACACGAATGGACGTCGAACTGTTCAAGAAGTTAGTACCACATCAGTGCCTAGGTGCCGTTTGGTCCCGGCGTGACAAAAGTCGTTCCCACGAGGCTGCCACGGTTTTGGCCACTGTTAATCAATTTAATGCAGTGTCCTTCCGCGTCATATCCTCCATCTTGGTAGAGCCGGGACTCAAACCGCTCGACCGCGCAGCTATCATCACATGTTGGATAGATGTAGCGCAAGAGTTACGCGTGCTGAAAAACTTCTCCAGTTTAAAAGCAATCATAAGCGGATTACAGAGTAATCCAATCTATCGACTGCAGAAAACATGGGCGGTGATGAACAAAGAGAAGTTGGAGGTGTTCGATGAATTGGCGAGAATTTTCAGCGAGGATAACAACCAGTGGACGCAGCGGGAATTATTAATGCGTGAGGGCACTGCTAAGTTCGCTGATACAGTTGGAGAGAATGACAAACAACTGCAAAAAGTATTCCAACGTCAGAATAACCATAGTGCCAATATTAGTTTCGGTACTATACCGTATTTGGGCACGTTTCTGACAGATTTAACAATGATTGATACTGCAATCCCAGATAGCATTACTGATGGTTTGATCAATTTCGATAAGCGGCGGAAGGAATTTGAAGTTTTGGCACAAATCAAACTACTGCAGGGTGCAGCCAATGCGTATCACCTATCCGAAGACATTGTTTTCGACCGATGGTTTGATAGTATACTGATTCTCGATGATCGTGAGGCCTATCAGCTGAGTTGTCAAATTGAACCGTCCAACAATAACGTGACCAAGCACAAGAAGAAAACATCAGGTCATCAGAAGAACGACTCCATAGCGTCGAATTCAAGCAGTAACAGTTCACAGTTTTATTGTGACATTGATTCGACACCTAGCTCACCACATAATAGCATTGAACGCAAACTCAGTCCTTCACAGATGTCCAACAGTAGTTCCAGTTCATCTCTTCCGAGTCTGGACGCATCATTAACGAGCTCACATTCTGGAAATGGCAAACTCTCTGTTCCGGTGATGCCAGGGATGAGTCCAATTAGTCCGAATCACTCGCAGAAGTCTAGCCCGGATTTCTATGTGATTAAGGTCACATTTGAAACGGACAGCGTAGAGACAGATGGAATTGTCCTCTATAAAAGTATCATGCTCAGTAATAACGAGAGGACGCCTCAAGTCATTAAGAACGCTATGTATAAATTAAGTTTGGAGGGCTCACCAGATGACTATACACTTGCGCAGGTGTTACCTGAGAAGGAAATGGTTCTGCCGCAGAACGCCAACGTCTATTACGCGGTTAACACGGCTTTTAATTTGAATTTTATTTTGAGGCATAAAACTAGCACGAAAGGTGCTGCGACCATTGCAGGCGCGGATAAAGGTCGAGGCAAATCGAAATAGTTCGCTTATTTGCACACATTTGAAGTGTCCAACTTGTAACAGAACCAAACCCAGTTCACAACATGGTGCTAGATATATATATTTTTAAATTTCAAACTTGTTTTTATATTGCGAGCCGGAAACAATTAGGCAATTTTTATCGATCAATTAATTTATTAACGGCATAACGGCGCTGTACTTACTAACAAATTGTTTGTGCAAGAAACAAATATATAGCAGCTGTGATAAAACCATAAGAATGCGTCGATTTTCATACGAATTGCGAGCGAAATAATTACGAACTAATCAGAACATATAATACTCGTCAGGTATTTAATTATCATGAATTTTATTGACAAGTCTCATAGCATGTATTTATACAAATATTATAGACATTGTATAAATTGTATTTTATTTGATTGCATGTAGTGTAAGTAAGCACATCACCAATTATTGTTTTTAAACGAAATGTAATTCTAGGCAATTTTTATATCTATATACAAGAGATACAATTTTACTTAGCGAATTAAATTGAAATGGAATTGTGTAATTATGTACGTGGAAAGAATCTCTGAAATGTAGTTCATATCAGGTACTTTTTTATGTTAAGTGTAACACAAAATAAATTATTTTTTGGTTAATACATACATGTATAAACTTTTATTTATATTTGTTTAAATAATTTCCCAATTTTGAAGGACTATATAAAATAAAGGAGTAACATGGAAAAAAATATCAGGAAATGATCCCGTACGCACTCTATGAATCCATAATTGTATCCTCAGTATTCTTTAACCATTCTGTACCATTAATTCCCTTATATTTACAATTGAACTCTGATGAATCTCGTAAATCCCTTAGAGACAAGTGTATATCAAATTTTACGTTTTGAAGTCAACATATATTCAATAGTAAATTACGGTATTTTGATTGACAACAAATTCTATTTAATCTGCACACAAATAACTGCGAAGAAATTGGTCAAGAAGAGTAATTCTTTTCTACCTCGTCTGGTCGGAACTCTGGATTGAATTGACCTTAATATCTTTAAACCAATATATCGATTGTGCTGCCGGCCTCTACCTTCTTATCAACACAATTACCATCTTTTATCAGTATGCTCGTCTCTTTCGTATATAGTAGCAGTATGTTCTTATAAGAAATCATAGAAGTTAATAAAGCACAGTGTTAAATAGTCGCTGGACAACACCGAAAATAAATTGTTAACAATTATCAATCATATTCAACATATACTTATAATCAGTAAGGTTTTTTCTGCTACATATATAATATATTCAGAAGGTTACTAGCATCATGTGGGCGTTTTTAGAGTATTGACACCATGACCTCATTTTGAACTTCCATGATCCTCCCATTCTTAATTCAAGTATTAAATTTTAATATTTTCGTCAAATATACCATATTACTTAACGAATGAGTCATTAATAAGTTTAGTTTCATTATAAAAGATTATGTCTCCTTAAAAATAGGATTAGTAATCAATATGGAACTTTCATCGAATAAATTTAATTCAATTTAGTAGTTGAAAAAAATACTAACTTGTTTGTTATTAGCAAACAATAGTAACAATTGCCGGTATAATGTCTACACAAAAGCAGATTATGGAAATCCCTTCAAATTTACATCCGCGAGTTCTCGGCGTATATTCGCACAACATGCGCAATTTATGTTGCACAAATAAATGTGGCACAGTTTATTCTCCAACGCCATGGCAATTTCATCGCGCACTTTGCTTCCACGAAGAGAGAGTGGCCGGGGCGTAAACAATTTAAAGAAGAGTGTGACGGGTCTTTGGGTTTGTCCACATTCAATATCACAAGTCCTAAAGACCGAAAGTTGAATTAGTATCACCACAACCGGCACACCGATCGTTTCGAGGTTTTGGAACTTCAAAAGAAATAGAAACTAACCAATTTTTCATTCACGAAAATGATTAATAAACTTCTACAAATTATAACAATATCGTTAGTAATTTCAGGTTCGTTATGTATTTACTTGACGAATGAGACAAAGCATAATTCAAAAAATGAAGAAAATCCAGCTTACTGGACCGAAAGTGGTATTTGGGGTCCTATGTTGGAGGATTGGACTCTATCAAGCAATCGGTATGTTGAAACTTTCTTTGGTATTATTAAATGAAAGTAAGTGATATCCTGTTTTCACTTTTGGACTATGACAATTTTCGCAGGTAACAATATCAAACACAAATTTGCCAAATGCAATAATAATATATAAATAATTATCAACAAGACTAATGATTTGACATTCGATCAGAATGACTAGAAATAATTCTTATTATTTACAGTGAAAGTCGTGTAATGCAATTCTACAGCCCAGTGCAAGTATCAGTCCAACGCAGCGATAAATTTATCGAAATTCCATTAGAACGTGCTGATACCACCAGAGATAAACTCGAAAAACCCGTCGATGATAAAGAGTCGAAAATCGCGCTTAGTTCCTCCTTGAATGGCGTCCCAAAACCAAATAACCCATCAAAAATCGTCAATAATGGTAACAAAAAACCCCCAACGCGACAGGTGACCGAAACCGACTTGTATCTCCTAGGAGCAATCGAGAAGCTTGTCTATCGTGTGGATTTCATGGAGAAACGTCTTCGGCGAGTTGAAGAAATGATGTACTTTATGATGGCCGGTAATCGGATTGACACAGGTAATCGTATTTATTTTAATACAGCATGATTTAGAATTTTATTATTAACATATTAATAATTTAATTAATAATATATTAAACTTTGCGACATTAACAATAAACGCGAGATTAGTAAAGAATGGCCAATGTAATTCTGAAGACCAGACTAATGGCGAGGCAATAATTTCTTGTTTGAATCCTCCAATTCGAACTAGCTTACCCTTATGCGTTGAAATTTGAACATCGGGGAACATCGATGTTCGCGAAGCCAGCAGTCCTCGTTCGTTCTCGGTATTAATCGGTAACATGTGTATACTCCACTTTACCTTGATTATCAAAATTAATGTTTAAACAAATGCAATTTTGTTATAGAAACGTGTGCTGATAACTTTACCCGTGTGAACCACAATTGTTACTTCTTTGGAAATAGTGCAGGGAGAGAGGCTGATTGGAAGGCTGCGAGTAAACATTGCCACAAGATGGGCGCCGTACTCGTCGAACTGGAATCCATCGAAGAGAACCAGGATATTGTAACTTTTATCCAAACCAACCCACAACTACGAGGTAATTTATAATATAAATGATTAATAAAAGAATGTCAAAACGCATCGGTATTGATGCTTTGGTTCACATAATTTAAGTATTTGAAGAAACTGCCATCTATTGCTTAAAAGAATTTGCATTTCCATCAAAAACAAAAATATCGATAGCAAAAAAGATCGGATCTTTCTGAAATAGTGACATTCTTATATTACAAACATATCGACAATATTTACACTTCCCCCATCTCAGATTAAACAAATACTTATTTCGTTAGGTAAAGATTTCTGGACGAGTGGTTTAAATCCGGGCCTGTTATGGATCTGGAGTGGTAGTGCACGACCGGTAGCGACCACCGACAAAAATAAAAAGCCCACGATGCTCATCGCCGGCGACGGCCGCTGCCTCAGACTCGCGTACGATCACCAGTTACGCTCCTACGTTTACAGAGGCACCGACTGCTCCGTTCGCTATCACTACATCTGCGAGAAACCAGAGACGAAATCTAGCAACGAGTTGCGTCGTTTGGGAAGAATGCGCGACATTCTCACAGAAAGCGACGATCACAATTAAACAGAAAATACAGTCATATAGTTTTTCATATTCTATACATATTAGCATGTAATAACTTATTTCGGGTTCTAGATTAGTTTTTAGTATAATACAAAGTTGAAACAATAAAACTATTTAAAATGAATTAAACATAATGTGCAAATTCCTTTAGTTTCCCCAAATCACGATAGAGCATGCTGGTGGAAAGTCGCATTCTATGATCCTCATCCTCTCTCTCTACCGAATTGTAGGCGTCCAATCCATCAATATCCTTCTCAAACTCTCCAAGGCGTTCTTCTATTAAAGTCTGGCAATGGAGGATGTGCTCAAGGAGATTCACACGACAATCGTCGGTTTCAATCGGCGTCTCTGGCTGTGGAATATTCGATTGAACTTTCATACCGTCATCAATAGATTCATCAGCAAGAGAAGCTGTCTCTTCTTTAATGTCTTCTTCTTTCTTGGCTGCTTTCTCAGGCAAGGTGTCCTTTTCCCACGGTTTTGACCAGAGGTATAACTTTGGATGATTCTTCATTCTGTATAAAATTTAGTTAATTTTAACCTCCTTACGAATGATACAGAATAGAAAATATTAACAAAAACCCCGGTTATTGAATTTCATGTTTTACAAACTTGTGCTTGCTCCTTTTGTAGAAATCGTTTTTTTTTTATGCAGATTTTGCTACTAACTGACAATTGCATACTACATTTAAAATATTTTCCGATCTGATGTCAGTTGTAAGTTTCTGTTCTGATAATTTCGTAGTGGCCTAACATGAAGTGGCAATACTAAACACAAATCAGGTAAAACTTACTCAGCGATTTTAATCTTTTGCTTCAATGTATGCATGTAGTCCTTCAACTCCAGGAGCCCACCGCTGATGTCGTGTGACGTTTTCAGCTGCTCAAAGCGCTTGAGATTCGCATCATCATCGCGGCAGTGATAGCTGCCCGTTGGCAATCGTCCATACTTAAGCCAATCCTGATCGTGCCGATATTTCATACTAGCGCGCTGGCCCTGCGGATTGAGGCATGTGAAGCACACGTATTTCTCCGGCACCTCCGTCTCGCGATATATGTTATTGCAATGCGCGTGCTGCCAGCACATACAAATCTCACACTGGATCATTAGCCCGTCCTCCTCGGTAACGCCGCACGTGCAGTGAATGATTTCTTCCTTTCGCATGTGTTCGATTTTTATTACTTTCCCATCTACGGCACATACAACACAGACGCCTTCTGTTGTTATTTGTTCAATTGTAACTGTGACTTTTTGATGGTTAGATCATGTTATAAGGTAGTAAATTGGAAATTGCAATATGCAAAAAAATGCACTTGATTATTGATCAGGAATAGATTAGATAATATAATACTCAAGTGTGTGATAGATGTCAAATTTGGCTAAACTTTTGGACAGTTTACAAGAGATATGCAATAAATTTAGGGTGTATTAACGCAGACAATCGATTCAAAAATGCACGCAAGGCTCGAATAATCATTCCAAAATTAATCAAATGAACTGTACTAGTATATTACCGAAGAATTACGAATTGTTGATGATAATTACGTTCCGAACGCCCTGTTTAAAAAGTACTATTGGGAACTTGTTAAGTTGTATGACATATTGCTTTTATTTTTTAAAGGCTCTTTGGAGATGTAATATTAATTGCGTTGACTTGTTAAGAGAAAATGGGACAATAGGTGGACACGAAACTACTATACGAGATTGCAGATTTTCGTTATTCGTCGAATCGAACATTCGAATCCTATCCAGTTTCAAAGCGAAGCATATATTTTATACAAATACAGCAAATTGGTAAAAACCGATATGTTATGAATTATAATCGCTTAACTACATTCAACGTCACTTAACAGGAGTGATTTATCGATAAAACCGAATATTTTACGAACAGAATGAAAATGTAACAAAATAATCTTACCTTCACCAATTATATGATCCAAATTTCCATGATTTATGGATATATCAAGTTCACCCATTTCCATTCCATCCATTTCGTGATAATCCTCCTGTTCTTGCACCAGCACTCTGTGTTTCTTATTCTCTCTTGCATCAACAGGATCCTCTTTTGGTTCTTTTTTCACAGGTGGAATAGTTTTCAAGCCACTTTTTGTCGTAACCACAAGTGACTTCAAATCAGGCCCAATCCCCAAATCAGCATTTTGAATATCACGCACCTTATTATCGCTATGTGAAAATAATGGCTGATTACTAGGCTCCGAACCGATATCCGAAACACCACCACCTGTCGCCAACAAACGTTTAATCTCCGCATCCTTTTGGTCGACTTCCTGCCCAGCCACCAAATCATCCGGTGTAAACGATCCCCGTTTGGAAGTCTCCGATACTCTGGATGGAGATGCACTTTCAAAGTCTTCGCCATGTAAACGTTGATATACCAAATCCAAAACATTCGGCGTCGACTCCAAAAACTTGGTATACTCAGGATGGTAATGTTTCACATGCATCTGCACCAAATTTTCACGGCGAAAATTTTTCTTGCAACCGTCAATCGGGCATGTAAACACACCATCAACTTGAACAATTTTGAGCGCGTCGCTTTTCGGCGGTGGTGGAGTATTCACAATTTCCCGCTCAAGTACATCAAGTGATTTCCTGTCTGGTGCTGGTTTCCTAGCAGTATGCCGCGGAACCAAAGCAAAATCGAGCCTGTATTCCCAGTAGTTGAATTCGGGATGATCTTGAATATATCGATTTATATCAGCCGGTCCTCGCAGTTTCTTGTCCTCGTCACTATTTTACAAGCAGATAATTAGTCTGTAGTTCAAACAGCAACAATAATGTACTAACGTGACGATAACGCTGAAGTATTTGCCTCCATCTCGTTGCACCACATGCTTCGTCCATTTTTCAGGCAAATTCGGATCCGGAACAACGATTGATTCGCGAGAACATACCTTTGATGTTAAAATCGACGGCACACCAACAGGGACGCCATTCTCGAATCTAAATTTGCAAGAACAAACCTTAAATGATTTCTATCCTATTCTAACCTAAATTAGAATAAAGTCCTGCGCAATTAATACTTACTCTGGATACCAAATATCTTTTTCATACTTTAATAATGTTTCATCCGCTGAAGAGCCGTCATCGGTGCCTAACGTCGAATCCAACTGAGACATCTTCTTCGTGCGTTTCTTATTCAAGACTGAATCGACATTCATTTTGCGCTTCTTCGAGCGGCGCGCCTCCTTGGAGCTTTTAATCGGCATGAAGAGCGACTTCGTCATTTGCCTGGCTTTGACTGTCTCGACGAAACCATCATCGAACGTCACCACATATGTTTCTGCAAAATACGTAAAATTGCAATAAATTAGCGTTAACATAGAAAAGAATAGAAAGTACCATAAGAGTTTCACTTCGCTGAACAATAACGTTTTAAACAGAGACGGCTTATTATTTTTTGCCCGTGCATTTGACCATCACTTTTTACATTCCAATCCTATATGTAATACATATATGATAATCTTTGAAATTATTTATTCAAGAAAATGTTTAACTTCATGTTTTATTAAATTATCATGCTTATACAATTTCAATAAAACCTTTTTCTAATGAAGTTTGAAGAAAATTCTGATTTAACTACTGTGATTAGTCGGACCTGACGAATATTTGCCGAATTTTTGTTTTAATAATATAAGCTTATTAATTATTAATTTTAGAATCTATAAAATAGTCCCATATCAAGATAAGAAATAATTATTAATGTCACGATTATTTATCGAATAAGTAACCCTAGAATGTTAAGCAAATTACGAACTGTTAATTTACAAATTATATTACAATTTCCAGAATTGCATTAAAGTAATATCCAGCATATTGCGTTGTCGGTACGGACAAGTATACTGCCAGTATTTTTATAGCTTACTGTAACTCAGCAACATGTGTCATACCCCTCATTAGGGATAACAGTTAGTAGCATTATCTTTAAGCGTCTATTTACATAATCTCTTCTTGAAATATTATAAATATTACTATTCTTCGCATGCACGCTTGCGCGTTAGCATGTATAAGCGTAGATGTCCAACCAGTCAGTTAACTGGCCAATGACGTATTTGTATTTGTTTTTTTTTTTGTAGTTTTTTTTTTCAAAACATATTAGAGTTTAACTAAATTTGTTGTAAACTTACCATTATCCAAAACTTCGGAAACGGTCGCAGGAAATCGTTTTCCATTATCCCATTGTGCCATACATCGCTCCCCGACCTGATAAGAACTTTCAGCCTTACTTTTACCACCATCAGTTCCAACTTGTTTGTCTCCATCATCTTCTCCACTGAAAGGTGCGCGAATCGATGAACTATTAATACTAATCCATTCGTCATACTTGTTACTATATGTATCAAAATGAACCAAAACTTCGTTCTCTTCGTAATCTACCTCTAAAATCACCGAAGGACACCACTTCTGGTTAATATCCAATGCTTCAATCCTAGTATTAGGCTCAAACGACGATGGTTTTGTGTATGTTTTGATTTTATTTAACTCATTGCTAACTTTGGCAAATTTTCTATCTGGGTTTGGGGACATCGCACTCGGTGAAGAATTGTTTGAAAACGTGCTATTCTCCTCTGGAGTACACTTGTCTCTGACCATAATTTTGGATTTGATTATTGACTGATTCGAATGAGTTTCGATTTCGTTATCTGATGTTTGCTTGTTCTTAGTTTTTATAAGTCTAGACTTTTTCTTAATTAAAGAATTCACCGAAAAGAGGACTTTCTTCTTCTTTTTCTGTTTTTGTGCAAGGACTTTACCTAGTTTTCGTTTTTTGAGTACTTTAGTGTTTGCAACTTTAAGATTTGGTATATCATTACTGTGTTCCCCACTTCCTTGTGCTATCATCGTTGTTTCAGGTTCCAAGACAGGGGGAAGATCTGTGGAAGTGCTGTCTTCCGACTCTAAAAGATCTCCTGAACTACCTTTGGTACATGATTCATCAAAGCTTGCTTTTCGAAAGTCTACGTTACTGACAAAATCAGGAGAAATCAACTTTTTCTTCCGAATTCTTTTGTCTTTCTGCTTGGAAGTTTGTTCTTCATCTTTCTTAGGAGCACTCTTGCTGCTCCATGGGAATATACTAGGTAAAGCCTTAGGTTTGAGAACAAATTTGGCTTTGTAGTTGCCAAAATCAGCCTTGAGGAAATGTCTCGAACAAACATAGAGAAGGCGCTTCTCCTCTTCAACAATCTTACAGAGCTTACACCATTTCTCTTTCATTACAGGATTCGCAGGTAATTTATGAAAGCTCACACCCAGATCTTCAGGTCGGCTTTCATCAGATTTGCAATCTTTCGCACTACACTTGCGTTTTCCGGTGCCCATTTTTCCGGTTCTTGTTGTCAATAAGAGGTAGTTTATAGGTTATTTGCACTTTGTTGTGTTTTATCTAGCTTTTGCGTAAGATTCACGGCTTCATCTGATCATGCAGCAAGGTTCTTAGGTAAAACCATGTACTTGCATGTTATTTTGTAACGCAAACTAGAGATTCAGGGAGATATTGCATAGTTTTGAAGCTTTTTTAATGTAAATTGCGTCATAGCTTGTTTTGATTACTCACATGCTGTCATTTGTCAACTAAGCATGTACAGTTCTACCAACTGTACAGTTCTACAAACAAAACTCGAATTAAAATTGCTTTATTTGTTACAAAAAAATTCTTAAATTTCACTTTTAGATTGAAATATTTATACAAATTTTATGATAATTCGAACAATTTTAGTTCTTTCTATTTAAAGTTTAAAGTCAATATTATTTAAAGTTGTCAAAAGTGAGAAAAGTCCCTAGATATCCCTAGATAAATTGACGTCAATATACAACAGCGCGCACGACGCTCTTTCCGGTTGTAACCACCGTAGAGACGAGTGCTTGTTCTCTTCGTGAGCTAAGGCCAATTTTCTGAGGCAACTTGCACATTAGCAAACTCTCATTACTAAACCTTCGACAATGTCTACCAACGCCGAACTCGCTTGCGTGTACGCCGCTCTCATCTTGGCTGATGACGACGTGAATGTCAGCGTAAGTAAAATCAGAAGTTTCTTTCAACTATAACAACATAACCTTCAAGTCTCATGTTGATACCATGAAATCCACAAATATTTCGATAATTATCAAGCATCCATCAATTTAAAAAATAGAGAGATACCCAATATCCTTCATGGAGTCATCGTTCATACATCCTTTCAAAGCATTCTTGCAACATTTGTTTACATTGTTAATATAACATACTCGTACAGCCATAACCTAACGCAATCGTTTAACTTCCAAATGGGTTTTGAATATTTTAGGGAGACAAACTCGCCACCATCATCAAGGCCGCCGGTGTCAATGTTGAGCCATACTGGCCCGACCTTTTCGCCTCTGCTCTCCAGGGCGTCAAGATCAAGGACCTGATCACCAACATCGGTTCCGGTGTAGGTGGCGCTCCCGCTGGTGGTGCTGCGCCGGCCGCGGCCGCCCCAGCCGCCGGTGCTGCTGCCCCAGCTGCCAAGAAGGAGAAGGAACCCGAACCCGAGGAGTCGGACGATGACATGGGTCTTGGTCTCTTTGACTAGAATAAGTTATTTGTTTCCAACCAGCAGAAAAGTGTAAAAACATCTTTGTATGCAGTACCTGCGTAAGAAATAAAGGTTTTTATATTATTTACAAAGTAGTAGTCATTGATATTTCGTTTTAAATTAAGTTTGCTCGTTCTATGGCAGGGATCGGTTCACCCTATTCACTTATACATATTTAATGGAGCACTTCTAATTACCATGTATGCAGGTAATGTTTCGACAAGAGAAACTCATTGTGAATATAAAAATATGTAGTTTTTCGCGTAGTTTGAATAGACCGAACTTTCAGCTCTTGTTTTGGTAAGCGAACACAGATTTGGCGAAGTAATCAGTCTGAGGACTCAAGGCTTAAGTATTTTTCACAACGGCCGATGAGATGGTATCCGTTTCCTCACTAGTGCAGAAAGCGAGTTGCACCTCCTATGAACTTGGGCCATTCGCTGAGGAGTGAACTTCTCGCTCGATTTATTCTCTACACAGTGCAGAGGTTTATTCACCAACAAAAACTTTGATGCGAATATTACAATATGCAGTTAGCTTCAGAAGGTCACACTTATGTAGGCGTCTCTACAGTAAACATATAAGACAACTAAAATATATAAATCTGGGCGAACCATTTTGAGATGTGCATACAATTTTCTCCAGTGGGAGGATTGAGGATGTAAGTACCTTGCAATTGGGGTCAGTTGCAAGATGTTTGTAGTTCTCCGTTACTGCTAGATTCGAAAATATTTATGAATTTGCTTCATAGTGAATAAATATCCACCATTGAATTATATTTAACGCATTATCATTTATAAGTCAGCGCTCAATTTTTACGACTTTTTTGTTTATATTTGCTTTTGCGATGCTTTGCGTAGGGTTTAAGGAATGTATGAAATAAATTTGTTATCAATTAAACTCGGGTCACGGTTTTATGTGAAAAATATCTGACCATTCCTATAAATTTCAAAAATACATCATTGAGTTCATAGCATCCATCCAAAGTGTTAATTCAAGACATAAAATGCTAAAAACGAGCACTAACAATTTTACTCGCTTAAGTGGGCTAAAAGTGGGTATCCTCGGCGTCCCTTTCGAATCTGGACAAAACAAACCTGGAACAAGTCAGGGTCCTTCCGCTCTAAGACAAGCAGGCCTTCTAAAAGTGCTTCAATCTTCAAAAAATTCTGATGTTAAAGATTACGGCGATGTTTGCATAGATCCAAATGCCGATGCATCTACCATTAATAAAATGAAACGCTTCGCACAGTGCAACAAAGCAGCGCATGCAACATCAACGGCGGTATCTAATGTTCTCAAAGAGGGTCGGATATGCTGTACGATCGGTGGTGATCATTTGATAGGTTTGGGCACCGTGCATGGCCACCTTTTGCATTCAAACAACGTTGCTTTATTGTGGGTGGATGCACATGCCGATATCAATACAAACTGCACGTCGCCAACGGGGAATATGCACGGTATGCCTTTGTCTCTGGTGATAGCCGAGAGCCAAAAATATTGGCAGAAAATGGCGGAAATGTCCTGGTTGCAACGCTGTATTCCAGCGAAAAATATTGCATACATCGGCCTTCGCGACGTTGATATGTACGAACGTTTACTAATCGATAAAATGGGAATCACTGCGTTCGGAATGCGTGACGTTGAACGTTACGGCATCGATAGCATTATCAACATGGCACTGTCGAAGATAGATCCACGTGGTGATCGATCGCTGCATGTGAGCTTCGACATCGATGCATTGGAACCGTCGGAAGCACCAAGTACAGGAACACCGGTTCGTGGCGGATTATCATTACGCGAAGGAATTCACATTATGGAGACAATTAGGGAATGGGGTAATTTGCAGGCAATGGACCTAGTTGAAGTGAATCCTTTGATAGGTGATACTACTGACGTGGAGCGCACAACCAAGGCAGCCTTGGAGATTATTTCCGCCGCATTCGTCGGTGGACGCGAGGGTATACGGGATGATGACATTACAAAAATTCCCACAATTTAACACAATAATCTCATATATTTGTCGAATTATATATCACACGAAAATAAAACTAATTTGTTAATCTATGTGGAGGTTTCAATGGAGGTAGAATAAACTTTTTGTCAAGGGTAGTATTGGCTGGGGTGATCATTACATTTTCTTCATTTTCCAGAAATTCAACACGTCTTTTTCCAAGAATGCGATTGACTTCAGTACATATGTCTATAAACGAATCACTGTAAAGAAATAGTCAATTATTCATCTTATATGCCAGAGGTCGACAATAATCATCGAGTCACCTACTGATTTTTCAATTGGATATAAATATAAAATGATTTAATAATGAAAATATCACTGACCCAATCTTCTCTTTAAATTTTAGATTAATTTTGGCCCGTGACTAAAAATGTTACCAACCCCAGCATATGCTTTTATTAAAATGTACAAATCTATAAGTATGAGCACGATATATACTATATCGGTCGGCATACTTTCGTTCTGGTGTCAAAATCACAATTTGAGAAATAATAAAGAAACGAAGACATTGATATATCGTCGAGAGATATTCTCTCGAGCATTGCAACCGCGTTGCAAATAGGGTCCTTGGGGCATCACCAAACTAATAGTGACCCACGCATAATAGGTGACTTCAAAATATATTTTGAGAAAACAAATAAATTATTAAAAAAGTATGTGCTTTGATCCTAAATATAATAAATCTGAAATCAGACTTACATCGTTTGACTTTCTAAGACATCACACAATGTCTGTATCATCCAACTGCCTTTGCGTTTATGCCGAAACGATACATAACCAGGTACAGCGGACCAATAATCCAGAATATGTTTCTGCCATGGAATCTGTGACTTTTTCAATGGGACTGGTCCGTCCGTACACAAATCATCCGACTGAACTGTAAACAATTTATAAAATCCCCGTTATTCTAGATAAGTCTGTACTTACTTTTCAAAAACGAGCTGCCTTGACATGCCTGAAATATCAAAATTTTCGGTTTATCTTCCAACACCTTTGAATTAATCTTCTGTTTAATGTCATTGACATTAACCGGAATGCTGTTGCATCCAATAATTTGATCTACAAAAATATATGTGGTTTATTCTTAAAAAGTATTAAATACCCACTCACTTTCACGACCATGCGACAACATAATCATGATAAAACTCGAATGGTACTCTTTAATTTGATTATGTGTTACGTCTTCGATTGTTTCAAGCATCTGGGTATGCCTTTGGTCCTTTTTGTAGATGATTTTATACCCAAAACGTGAAAAAATATCACGTAAACGCTCCGAATCTCTTGTGCTACCAAGGCGTTCTTCCAACGCCACATCTGACTTAATCAACAAGTCCTAAACATAGTGAAGTTTAAAAAAATGACAAAATTGTTTAAGCATAATAATTACTGCATATTCTGGTGATTGGTCCTCCCAAAAATGAATGTTTTCGATTATTAACACAATTCCAGGATTGTTTATATCGATCGGGTACACATTTGGCTGGTTTGTGAAAGATAATTTCCTATATCTTGCATCCATTGATGTTGATGCAATTGCATATTCATTTCCTGCTGTTGATTTGTCTGTGTTTAACTGACCTCCTCCGCGTAATTTGTCTTGACAAACAGCTCCCAATTTTAGGCTCTTGAACTTTTCAACATACGTATCCATCTCAAGGACTTTAAAATGCTTGATAAGGTTGTCTAAACTAGTATTAGTAATATATTTAATTTGGAATAAATATGTCAAATTCATTTCCATAAATGTATAACAACACATATGTTTATTATATGTTGTCTGTAGATCCTTCTTGATTAAGTCAACTAATTCATTTTCATGCTTAGGTCTCAAATCTTCCATTACTCTGTAGCAGCATTTTCTTATTATATTTATATACACTGAAACGTGAAAATTATGTGGAAGGAAGTGTGTTTTTAACTTGGACTTATCGTAGCCAAGTTCTTCTAAAATTTGATAATTTTGTATAACACAAAGTGCTTCAATTAACTTCTTTGTGGTGTCAATAGATTTTAAGTAATCTGACAGAAACACCATAAATTGTCCTGGATTGTTGCTAGTATTATTCATCACTGTTAACGATTCTTCATAATCATCAATTAAGAGAAACAGAATTGAAATCTGAAACATAATTGTTAATCAAATATAGTAATTATTCAAGATAATTTTACCATTTCATATTGATCTAAAGATTGTAACTTTCTGAAGTCTGCCTTATTAAGTAATTGAATAGGAAAAGAAGGTGTTGTAATTGCAGCATCAACGTAGCTACCCGCTGCACTTTCAGGATGATTTTTCATATTCGTTGTATTTGTTTCTAAAATGCAAGGTTGTATTACTTATCAACGAGAGTATGTTCAGAGGTTAAATACCTTCTGACTTTGGCTTACTACGAAAGGAATCCAGAATTGTTGTTTCTATATCAGATGAATTCGAAGAGTCACACCCGTCCGTATCGTTCGCCTGACTCACACTGTTTCCCATTGTTAATTTTGGGAATCCCAACATTCAACAATAAATCGAGCCGTCAACAACAAAACTATGAAGAATTCAAGTCGAATCGACCAATGTTGATTCATACATCTGATAAAGCGAAGGAAATTCCCAAAATGTGATTTTGTAAATAATCTGCGTACGCTTTTAATAATTACTACTACTACTACCAGTCTGCGAATAGTCAAGGTCATTCATGCTATCACAGATCATATATCTAGCTGCCAAAGCCGTATATTTACGAAGATACCCGATGAATAATTATTTTAATCAGGGTTGCCATCATTGTCGCCATTTATTCCTACTGGAATGTTGCTATTTTTCTTAGAATTTTTCTTATGTTATTAGAATTTTATTTATTTCATATGATGTAAAAATATAAAGTTCAACAATTTAGTAGATTGTGACAGAATGATGTGCCATTGCAAGGCAGACTACCAAAAGAGGAAGACAAAACAACAACAAAATTAAAGACCAAAGCACACTTCTTCTTTGTATAAATGTTTTGAAAATTGCGGTATCGAATTATATCCTGCTCTTGAATGGGTCCCTTTTTCTTTTCCAGTGCTCATTTTTCTCTGCAGACAGTATATTCTGGCCTCCTCCCCAGAGTTTGTATCCCCTGGTACCATGTTGTAGGAGCTTCCAAAAATGTGACCCCACCCAATTTGTTCCACGACTTCCTGTAACCCAACCGTCTCATAAATCTTTCTTCTCTCTCGCCCCTATGCATTCCTCATCCAAAGCTACTTCACCAAATACTCTCATTCGCCACTCATTTTTCCGGTTTCCTATATTGGAGTCGATACGATAACTTTATTAGGAACCTTGCTGTATCCAGGGCACACCCATTCATATACACCCCACACTTGTACCCCATACATTAATATTGGCTTCACACATCCATCCCACATTCGCATCACTACGTCAATATGGATAAACATAATAGATAGACATATACATAATAAGATATATTATACTTTATAAAAAATCCATTAGTAATTCAAGTCCTCTAAGTTATAAAAAGTAGTCAATTTGCAGAATAATTGAGAAAAACTTGAGACAATCACTCTCATTCCTGTTTATATTGTATGTAGCTATTTGCAATTTTTTGGCTTAATAAATGGTTCCTAATTTATTAAAAGAAAAACATATTTCTATAAAATCTAAAGCCAAATGAAACATCGCAATCTACAGCAAACTAAACTAAATCTAGATTAGCGAAATCCTAATTTTACAGGTTGTATAGTTGTCACCGCCCAGGGGTCTGTGTAACACAATTCCGATGCAGTAGAATCCATGGCACCAAGGATTCAAAATCAGTACACGTTAATCATCACCCAGATAAGAATAAAAATCCAATATTAACATTTGGGCATCAATGGAGGAAGAACAAATTGGTGATCGAGCGTGCTATGATATTGGGGAATCATAATATTCTTTTCATTATTATGAAAGGATGCAATTTTATTTCCCAATCTCCTGTTAACTTCGGTACAAATATCAGCAAATGATGGACTGTAAAGAATATAATATTGAACATTTCTCGTCCAATGCATATATGAAGAATAAATGATTATTTGTGCGAAAACTTACATGGATGCTTCTTCCAAAACATCACACAATCCTTGTATCATCCAAGTGCCCTTCATTGGGTCTCGAAATGAAACTGTATCCGCCACTGCCGCCCAATATTCAAAAATATGTTTTTGCCGCGGATATTTCGAAAATTTTAAGTTAGTTGGTCCATCAGTACATAAGTCGGCCGATTCAACTAGAAATTTTCATCAGTCATAATACTTACAAACAAAGAAAAATAAAAACACTTACTTTGCAAAACTTGGCTACCTTGACATGCCTGGTTTATTAAAATCTTCGGCTTGTCCTCCAGTACCCTGGAATTGATTTTCTGTTTTATGATATCCATGTCCACAGGAACGCTGTTACACCCAATAATTTGATCTTCAAATAAAACAATGTATTTTTTGCGATAGAATAATATGCACTTACTATTTTGGCCGTGCGAAAGCATAATCAAAATTAAACTTGAATGATTAATTTGAATCATATTATATGCAATGTCAGTAATCAAACCTATCATTTGTTGATGAGTTTGATCCAGTTTGTGGATGATTTTAAATCCAAATCGTGTAAAAATATCGACCAATCGCTCAGAATCCTTCGTGCTGCCGTTACGTTCAGGTAAAGCATATTCTGTTTTAATTACCAAATCCTAAGTACGAAAAAAAAATCAAATGCATGTCTAATACGGGGATATCGAAATGTCGGAATTTTATCAACAGCTTTTCTAAGTAATTATTATTTGAAATATTATTTATCAATGAAATAATTTATTTGCAACAAAAGTATTGATCGCATTTAGTATTCGAATTTCAAGGCTTTTATGATTGATGAAAGTATTGTGACATTTTTGCATTGCACACGATGTCTATCTGCTACCTCGCAGAGAAATCGGACATGCGTAAAAGTATCGATAATAAGGTAGCAATTCTTTAATTTATTAAAATCTATACTGATTTTTTTGATATCTTTAGCATTGTGCGCAACACAATAATTGGACGTTAATTAGTTGATAAAGCACGTATAAATGTCAATTTTGTATTCCCAGGACGCACTCTAAGCTCGCTCTGGAGCAAATTTCACCGACGTCTCCCAGACGTGAGGAAGCCCTTCGCACATATAGACACTGGACTATAGAACAATTTTTAATACAACACGAAGACAACTTTTAAAAAATTGAGAACCGTAAGAAACGAATATTTGGGTTTTTGATACATAAATATAGATTTCGATAAGTAATATCGATACTTTCGATACCTTAATCGAAATTCAATATTTCAGATATTGAGAACATTTGGACTATTTCTCTACTCCGAACGATGTGCATATTTAACAATAATAGATATGACCTAAAAATGAAAACGTAAAACGAGGAATACAATTGTAAATTAATTATGAGATTATTTTTTTGCGATTAATTCATTCTTCCAAATACTTAAATATGCCAATCAAAGACGTGAGATTAGAGTCCAAAAATATCGATACCTTCTGAAATTTTGCCACCTCCAAAGCGTACCAATATTTTTTTTTCAATGTAATTATGTAACCCTATCTTATGAATTTACTGTTTGAATAACACTATTTTAAAAGAAAAATATATGCACAAGACAAAATATGATCACCGATATTTTAAACAGCCAAAGAAAATCATATAGTTACCATATTATATGGATCTTCATAAAAGTTAATATTCTCAATAATAACCACAATGCCTGGATTATTGGGATCCATAGGATAGATTTTGTTACCTTGCCCGGAAATTGCTTGAATAGTTGATGTCATTCCATAGAAAACATTATTAGCTTCTTGATTAAGTTGTGGACCAAGAAATTTGAAATGCTTCAGTAGATTTGACAAATTGTCACTAGTAATATATTTGATGTGAAATAGATATGCCAAATTCATCTCCATATATTTGTAAGAGGACATGAAACAATCTTTTGTTTTCCGTAGATCCTTAGTTATCAATTGCAATAATTCACATTCTTTTTCAGGCGTTAGCTGTTCCTTGAGACGATAGCAACATTTTCGAACTTTATCAATACGTACTTGTACTCTGTTATTCAGTGGAAGATAATCTGATAATAAGTTTGATTTTTCATACCCAAGTTCTACCAATGCTGCATAGTTTTGTATAATGCACAGGGCTTCAATGAGCTTTTTCATTGCATTCGATGAGATTGTATAGTCTAACAAAAAGTCCATAAACTTAGAAGAATTGAAGGTTGTATCGAACATTATGTCCAAAGCTACATTATCATTATCATCAAGCAGGAGAAAAAGTAATGATATCTGCAAAATGAGGAAATTACGATGTTGGATACAACTGAGAACAATCTTACCATTTCAGACAGCATTAAAGAGGTATAAATCTTGTGCAACCCTACTCGAGTGAATAAACCATTATGTCGAGGACGATCATCAGAGATGATTGCATCAGTAGAGTTACTAATATCTAGAATATAATATTGTAAAAATATTTACACAAATTTGATGCATTTACCCACAGTCAAGACAAGGCCCGCGATAGGCATCCAATCTCGAGGTATCAATATCCTCAACAGAATCACCAGCTTCAGTGGATTCAATATCCTTGCTGTCCCATAACTTTGGGAGATCAAATATGGCACCCATTACTACAAAATGAAAAGAATATTTTACATTCCACTAGTAATATGCCATACTAGAAGATTTTACTTGTTGGTCAATCACTATCTTGATATCTAAGAAAACCTACACCATATGTTAGTTACGGTCTGACTGAGAAATCGCCTATACTTTGTGCTATTAACAGAACTATTGGATGGATGCAATAGTAAATCTACGGCGTGAAATAGCAGAATGCAATATTGCGCAATATATAACAGTACATTATCTTCAAGGTCATTTCGTTTGATTTGAAAATCTATTCTCTTTAAATTACTCCACTTACATGGAGGTAAACAGTAGTTGAGAAATTTTTTACGCGTTAATACTGAATGATAAATATGATTAGTAACATTAGTACTTTTAAAGGCGTGAAATTTCACATTTAATATTTTATAAATGTAATATAAGCTGCATAGGAGTCATGAAAGTAAATCTATGAGGATCATCTATAACCGGAAATGTGTTTGAGGCGTTTCCTTTCCTTTTCACACTGTAAATGTTAATCGGCATCCCTTCTCCAGAAACGCAAAATAAATTGTTATTTATCTGATTTATGTATGTTATTATATTATTTTTAGTTAGTGCAAAAATTTCGATTTGTAGTATTTCAGTACCGAGTTTTGCCGATATATGCTCTCCATAAAAAATGTTTAAATTCATTCCACTTCCAATTAGTGTTCATTGTGCTCTGCCCATTTCCACTTTAGGCTTTTAGTCCAGTCGATGACTTTTACTCATTATCCACTCCTTTTTTTTCTGAGGGTTTCAACAAACTGAAAATGAATCCAGCATTCTTGTACTATGTTCCTACAATTAAATTACCCTAATCCAATGACAGTATCTGTTACCAGAATGTTATTTCCAATACTTATTTCTGATGTTAGGCACCTCCCTGATTACACTTTACCCACTAACTCTCCATTATCGCAATGTATTTCATTTTTGCGACTACAAATTTGTGAGTAAACTTGCTAATTATTACGAAACCAGATTCTCACAAATGTTACCAAATTCCTAATATTACCGCATTATGGGCTCATCTGTTATCGTAAATTATGTAGATGCCCTGCGCCACAACTCGAAATGTTCGTTGTTTGATTGTCATCGCAAATAATTATAAACTAAACGCCACTAAGCACAGAATTACGTGAAGCACTCATTGTATGTGACGAAGAACAAAATGTATTGCTGCACCTTGACATATCGAAAGATCTGGGGGAATCCCAATTTTAAAAATAGGTACTTACAGAATATTATAGAGTATCACTATACGCATGCATACTTCCAGATATTTTCCTTTGTCCAAAAATAAACGTTTCGTCAGAGTAGCAACTAAGTCTAAAAAAGAAAGGGGAAAATAGTTTTGCATTCAATTTCAGAAATGTTTTCTGTTAACAAAATAATCTATACCAAACACATTGTTTCTATTTCTGTTGTAAATTATATGTATCTTTTATGACTAAAATTACTGCCGTTGTATAATGAAAATCATTATATTAAACCCATTCTCACAATTGGAATTAAAAACTCGCGTTGTACATTTCGGAAGTAAAGTTGCGATAGTGGGTGTATGAGTGATCATCATCTTTTTCAAGTTTAATTACTCGAAAGAAACAGTTCAATTGTTTTTTGTCATCGGAATAAGCAGCACAATAGCACTAAAAAAGGCCGTATTCCCATAGTTGTGATATGTACCAGTGGCTATATAAAAGCATAAATTTTCGAAATGTAAAGTGCTTGCATTGGGTGACTCAAAACTATAATATTCCGAAAGAACGGGTCACTGATTAAAGTAGCGTGCGACAAATATGCTGGTATATAAATACATTTCAGAATTGTTTTTGATTATGAAATTTACAGGTTTTTTTTTGGTATAATTAAGTAGGAAATCCCGGCTGTGGGTATTTTCCCATCGTGGTGGTGGACTGGTAATGACTAACATCTGGTTCTTTTTGCGAGGTACGTTCTATGACGATCGCCAGCCAAAAACAGGTATAATGAAAAAAGGCCTAAATGAATGTACATTTACACTTTCAATTATAAACTTCCTATTAAAGTGAATTCTTCTTCTTATCAATAGTGTTAGCCTCTAATATGACTAATTACATTGAAAAGGAATTGAATAGAACTAATGACCATAGCAGTCGATGCTCGTTAAATCAAACAAAATAAAAAGTATAAACTCGGTTTATTATCTACTTACTCAAATTAAATTATCTATTGATATAACTGAAATTAGTTTACGGATTCATTATGCCCATTTATTTATAAATCAACGTCATTCATTCATCTATCCATCGCTTTCGTATGTCGTGCTGCGCTGCACGAGTATGACTCGTCAAAATCTCACACGTATACAAGACTTGCATATAATTCATGAAATCAGGTAGGATTCTCAGATCGTAAATGCATATAACCCTCCACGCCGGGTTTCACTTGTCGCGTGCCGGCCACGCAATGATCAGAAGTGCACAACACTGGATTAGACAATAGGTTAACTGCTTTGTCGTTTCGGCTCCTTATACGACTCTCGGCAGAAGATGCATGCTTTTCTGCACGCGTCGCCGAAAACACCCCGTAGGGGCACAAAATGTTTACAGCTTTATACTTTACAGATATCTCCGAAATGTTACTTATACATTTCGATAACCAACGCGTACGCAGCATGTGTAAATGTAATAGGCACATCTAAATGTTTGCAATAACTGAAACAATAGTCAACAACACGTACGGGTTGTTAATATAAAAAAGAAAGTTTTATTTCTTTCATTATTTATTAAATTATATAAAGTAAACATTTACTTCTTCTTGGATACACCAACAGTCCTACCACGACGACCGGTAGTCTTCGTGTGTTGACCACGTACGCGAAGGCCCCAGAAGTGACGCATACCACGATGCGCACGGATCTTCTTCATGCGCTCCAAATCTTCACGCAGTTTCGAGTCCAAACTGGACGAGGTCAACTACAACAAAACTCTAGTTACAACAATACTACCAAATCGCAATTTTACTGCTTGTACAATAGTCATGAAGAAAATTGTTAAAATATGAAACTTTAGTGGAAACAAGTATTCCCGTCAAGAGGTTAGAATATAGAACGGCCATTTTTTTCAGTAAATATTGCAATTCTCATTTTAGGTTGTAATAAGCAAAGTACCTTTACCAACCTATTGAATTTTGCAAGTTTAACGAACATCGAAAATGAATGTTTCCACAGTACTAAATATTCACATAAAAAATAGACCAACGTTGTTATTTCGAAACCCTACGGAAACTTTGTAGGATTTATTAAGATGAAACACTAATCCTGCCAAATGCTTCATTTTTAACTCACACTAAACCATGATAAATTCCGCAAATGACAGTAAAATGCCTCAAACAAACAAATCCAAACATTATTTTGCACTAGCTACCAACTCTAGGAATACTGACCGTTTGCCTAGTGCCGTTTTACAGTGCTTATAACGTAAACAAAAATAAATTGAACTACTCATGTAAAACATGTAACATACCTGACTGTATTTGCCATCAATGATATCCTTTTGCCTATTGAGGAACCAGTCTGGGATCTTGTACTGGCGGGGGTTAGTCATGATGGTGACGATCTTCTCGACCTCTTCCTCAGAGCATTCACCAGCGCGCTTGTCCAAGTCGACATCAGCCTTCTTCAGCACAATGTTGGCGTACCGCCTACCTACACCCTTGATCGACGTCATGGCGAACATCACCTTGCGCTTACCGTCGATGTTCGTACCCATGATACGAAGGATGTGCTGGAACTTCTCTGGTATGACGAGCGACTAAAATACAAAACAATACGTTAGCATGGTTGGAAACATTACCTTCCGTATAGGTTTAAGATGAATTTGAGGTTATTCGATTGTATTATTGATTTTGTAAGTAAAACTCTCGGAATTCCAGTGGAATATGTTTATATCTGCGTTTCACAATCACACATTTCACTAATCACAGTAATTTGGAGAGTGGATGACTGAAAATTCCAATAATATTTCGAGATTTAGCTGCTACAACGTACCATTTTGGCGACTTCGAACGGAAAAAGAAAGTGGTATCTGCTTTACCCACCGGGTAAAGAAACATGGGGACATGTAGCGCCCTCTTGCAGAAATTAAAACTTATTTTTTCGTCACTAGAGGTCACTAATTTATACTAGAGGTCAGTAGAGGTCGCTAGTGTATTTTAAACGATAATTCGTTATTGAAATTTTTAAGATTTTAATTTTAAGAATATTTAAGAAAATGAGAAAAAATTATAATAATGGTTGAGACTAATTATTATGACTTTCACTATTTTTAAAAGATTTTAAAAGTAAAATTTAAGTTTATGAATTACAAATTAATCTAAAATTAGTAATGCATTGTTCCGAATGCTAAATGAAAAAGTGTTGAACAGGTTTTTAACAAATGTAATGCTGAATCGATTGGTATATGATTTATAATCCTTTTATTGTGGGAAATATGAATAAAAATGTACACTAGAAAACTCCGCACTTTAGGAAAACTCTCTTTTGCATGTTATATTTCCCAATGACAACACTGCCTATCAGCATAAATAGGGACACTAAAACAAATTACATCTAACGGAGAGTCTATTACCACAAAAGTGATAATTCAATGATATGTTGATTAGAAAATATTTTAGAACAAAGTTTGCATTTCACATTTTAGATCCCTTCTTGACCGCTACGTGAAATATTCCGCGTAGACTCCTCTTAATTAATTTCATTTATTTAAGGGTTTTAAAGCAGTTATCCTTATATTATAATTACAATTTCATCAACCAAATGCAGTACATTAACCATTAAACTGCAATATAAAGCCATAAAAAGTGCGAAACGCAAATAATATAATTTCGTAATAAGGTTGGTTTGTTTTTACTGGTAATTCTGTTTTGTAATTGAATATTTTAAGAGTGATACACTTCTTATCACAATATCGTCCCTTTCGTTCGATATTGATTGTGACGTAATGCCTCCGTTTGCCGCCTCCAATGTGCACGTGCACGCACGAACTGCGCCGGCGAGAAAATCCATACCCCGAATCGCTGAATCGCGTAACCTCGCGTAGGTTCGACCTCGTCGGTGGTAGCGACGGCGACGGTGCCACCACCGATAGCAAATAACGGGGGCGGCAGTAGATCAGTCGGCGGTGCTCATAGCGGTGTGCGCCAAGGCGCGCGCGTGAATGTGCTACAAACAAGTCATACGGGTAAAATTGGCACTCATTTCCTCGAAAAGTTTCCATTCCGCGTTTGCAGCCGCGTCCCGGAGGCGACGGCCGATAACAAACAATGCGCGTTGCGGGTCCGTCATGCTCGATGGTGGTGGCGACCGCGAGCCACACGTACCCATTGTGATGTGAATGTGGATAACAATGAGATTACAAACACGAAGTGGAGCAACAATTTATGCAACAGTGTAAGTCCTGCGCCATCTTACCTTCTTTACATAACCTTGCCTAACAGAGTATAACCTACAATTTCAAATTAACGACGCTTATTTACTTAAGAGGTTTGCACGATATTTTTATAGGCCTAATCGACGGGGGGTTCGGCTGATAGCCGAAATTGTGTAAAATCGATCGATCGAGTCTGTTTGTTTCACACGCATACGATGTATAAATACCAGCTACCTGCGTAGGTCATACCTACGCAGGTGAAAAAACCCGTACAAATAATGCAACATGGTGGATGCGTTCGCGGTTACTAACTAATCCATGAAAAATTGTAGTCCGTGATTAATTATTTACATGGTTAGGGGGACACCGAAATATTGGGAAAAGTTAATGTTTACTTTTAAAGGTTATTTCAAAGACAATGGGTTATCTAACCTACAATTTTCTGAACGAAATGGTGCGAATATTATCGTGGAACAATGGGCTAAATTGTGTTCAGTAACCGCATATGCCGTCCCCGAAATGTACACCGCAACATGTCATGTTGCCACGATTTGTAGCGCAATGCATGTTGTGGCGTGTGGAAATGTGGAAAATCAATTAAGTCGTAAAACCAGTGCGGTTTGGCGAAGAGCGCGTGCTGTGCGCTAATGTGATATGCGAAGTGCAAACACACATGCAATAATAACCATATTATTTAATTCTGTATTTCCTGTAGAGTTAGGTATTAAGTCGTTATTGACTAGGTTAGAATAGTGTTAGGTTAACAATAAGTTATCTGTTCTTTGCATGGTCAATTTAAATCGGGTTATATATTGTGAAAAGGAATGTGAAAGATGGTGCTAATCGCAATAAAATCGTGCGGAAAACAAGGTTATTCTCTTGCCACATCCCTCATCCTTCATCTTTCATCCCCTAACACCACGTAGCGTGACAGAAATGACAGCACGCATTTGTCATCCGTCGGTTTTTGCTTCATTCATTCACACTGAGCGCGTTTTTCTTCGCGGAATAATTCGCGTTGTCTGCGCGCATCGATGCACAACTGCGAAAAACCTCACCGTCGGCGTACGGCACGACAACGCCTTCTTTCGCACGCCGCCGCCGCGACTCTCAACGGGGGGCCGACACCGCGCGCGCATCGTGCAAATGACGGAGCGTCGAACATCTCCAGAATAATTTCCACAGCGGCAACAAGTTCAGAGCGGTGGAATTTTACGTTTTTGCGACAATTGGAACGCTTCCAAACCCGACTTCAGTTCGGAACAAGTGAATACACTCCACTTTCTTCCCACAGAAAAAAGATAATCCCTACAATGTGCTTTTATTTAGTACTATGTGCTTTAATCCACTTTTTAACTATTCATTCTTTGAGATTCTAAGAACGATCGATGCTATTTTTTTAATTTAAAAAATCAACTAACAATTCATTAATAATTTGTAATTTGTTTCAGGCGGTGAATGTGCGTAGTGAAAACAATACGGATACAATTTGTGCAAACGCCATCAATGCCTAATTGACGCCGACGTGCAACGGGCGAGCGTGCATTACTGAATTAGCATAGGACGCGGAGGGCGGTCGAAGAGGTTGACAGGACACGTGGTGAACAGTGACAACATACACCTACACTCACACGCACACTACCCATATCGTATCTCAGCTTATCGATTGATTATGGTGCTGTTCGCGTCCGGCCTTCGTCGTCGATATTGTCGTCGCGCTGACACCTTCCACACGGTCGCCGCCGGCGCCTCCACCTCTTCGTCAACTACGGCGACAGCGGCGAGGACGACGACGAAGCGCCCCTATTGCGGCCCACCTTCCACACCAGCCGCCACTATCGTCATTCATCTGGATTAACATGATTGATTTTAATCTACATGTAAGTATACCGAAGTTTTTAAACATCAACGCATTTTTATTTCTTTGAGTTCTTTTAAGATGACTGCCTCATTTCTTATGTATATGAGGGTAAATTTTATTATTAAAACTTTGGTATATTTCTGTTTATACTTTTTTTATACAAGATAGTTGTCTCTGCCTTTTGTCTTTAATAAATCGTCAACTATTCTTCGATTCTGAACAGAGCATCTTCTTTCTGATTTCATAATGTCTTTGAAGCATCTAATTCCATTAATATAGGTTGGCATTCTAGACTTTTTCATTTTTTTTCAGATTCGATATATTTCTTTTATATTTTTGCGCTAATAACTTCTTTACGGAGGGTAAATAACTTCTCAGAATAACGATCATGGTGCCAGTCTGTCTGTCCACCCCTGCCTTATTCATATTAGAACGACATGCTTTTCTCGCTTCACTCTCTACCATGTGCTTAGTGTGCACGTGTCGCGGAAACAGGTGTTCGACGACGATTATGAATCATATTTACGTGAATTCTTGTCCTATAGATCAGATAAGCAACCTTTTCACCAGCTCGCAAGTAAATAGGTAAAATTTGTTGATGGGCCATTCACTAGGGTGCGGGACATTTCATTAGCAATAATAGGGGTCTCCTAAACTTAACCCAAGTGCATTTGAACAAACAATTTTTCGAATTCTTCGAGGGTCTCAAAAATCTGTACTAAGGACCGCGACTTATTCATTCCTGTTCTAGGTGATATATTTTTGACTATTATGATTCCCAGTCTATTCTATTTTATTTTTTGCTTCATTATACTTTCTCTTCCATGACGTGGTACAACCTTCAAATGCCTTCGTTCGGTTGGAGGGTGATTTTCCCTTTGTGCTCCTATCTTATGCATATCTTTATACTAAGAAACTTAGAAGGATAGTAGCGTCTTATCTACTCAATTATTCATTCGCATTAAACTGCGTTTCGCCAAAGTGGGATTCGAGTATCCCCAGGAAGAGATTGTGAACAGGAAATTTAAAGTCGCACTTCAAAAGTTTGGATAAAGCTGATTAATGAAGGAATAGATTTTTGAATGCAAAAATTCCTTCATGTTTCACAGAGTACTCGGCATTACGAAAGAAATCCACATATCGCCAATTCTCCAATTTTCTATTGCTCTCTGTCTGCTGTTACTATTATAGAGAAGTTATTTTGTGGCCTTTTGTGATTTTTATGTGATTTTTCT
>WSZQ02000013.1:1174807-1185816 GCA_019419845.2 Weissflogia rhopalogaster
CCGAGTTAGTTAATGCTCTAGTTATTACAAAACACCATAAAAATTATGAAGAGGAGTTGCAAAATTGATCAAGTCAAAAATATGAAAATAATCAGTAATAGGTGAATTCGTTAAATTCACTTAGTCTTCTGCTAAGTTGTCTGTCTCCTCGTTTTCGTTTAGGCGGAGGTGGTTGCGACAAGCCAAGGGAGACCCAATAAAACGACCTTGGCACACTTATCGAAAGATCTCTGCGCCGTACGCAAGCCGCCACTCCGAGCCGAGCCGGTTCTTTTTAGGTCGCGCCCCGGCTATGCTATCGCCACCGCCGCCGCCAACACTAGCCGACCTCCCTCTTTTCTTGATCAATGCATGCCAGAACCACTACTCCAAACCCAACGCGCTTATCTCCGAAAGTTCCGGTCTTATAAACTCCGCCACAACCAAATAATACTCCATGTTGTTGTTCGATGCATGTAGGCGTAGGCGTTGTCGGAAGAGACGACGGCGTAACATATTGCTACAAATAGATCACTGAAAAGAAAGAACCTATAAATAACTAAAATAAAATACTATTAAGGATTTAGAGGGAGTTCTCTATGTTGTGTCGAGTCCCACTAAACCTTCTGCAATATCACAAAGCCTATTGAAAAAAAAAGGTTTTTCTTTTATTCATAACGCAGCGCGCGCTATTTAGAGGTTTAAACACTGTTAACGTGCGTAATGGACGCGATTCACGTGCCCACTGTGCACAACGATTGCTCGTGTGCGCTGCTGGGGGGGGGCGGCTTTAGTGGTGGATAGTATAGTTCTCGTATCATTGGGTTGCCCATGTCGCAAGCGGGTAGAGCGTTTAATCGATTCCCCGTCCGTCGTCCGCCCCTTCGGCGCACAAAATCGGCAAACATCACATACACACATGCACACTGGATTGCACGTGCAGCCGCCACCACTGCCCCACCGGATGCGGATTTATCGCCTGATTTGGGGGAAATTAAAATCACAGCTCACCCCAGCCAGCGTGCGTGAACGAATATTATAATAGCTTCGATGACAGGTGTAATTTTAGACTAATTGTCGTTTACACCTTGCACAACTTTGATACTAGAAAGTATAGAACAAAAGTGGGGAATGTTTTTAAAGTTATTAAAGGAACATGTTGTCATTTAATTGTAAATCTTGATCATTTTTACTTAGATCAGCAAAAATTCTTTCCCGGCTGGTTCAGCTTGGAATTCGAGTATATTCTTCTTAGCACTTTCTCAGAGTAACGGTCTGTTTGCCTTCCTCTGCTTTACTCATATTGGAGTATATTCTTGTTGCGGGACAGGAAGAATGGGTACTCCTAGATATGTTTTTCTTTATCTTCTATATATTTTTTGAAAACATATTACAAAGAGAAACATACTATATAAAATCGAACATAATGTTACTATTTGAATTTTGTTATTCACTTTGTGCGGACCGAGTTTTTATTACCAAAATTTCTTTATGGAAATTGACATTGATATCCATAATGTAACTCAAGTTTTTTTTTTTCAGATATTCAGAAATACGTGACATTAAATCACTCAAGTTAAACCCCGGGAGCGTGAAAGACACCCACGCATAGAAAGCACACAACCGGCGCGGCGAGGAACCCGGGGGCGGCGGCAGCGGAGATCGCGCGCGGCGGTGGCGGCGCGGGGGTGGAGGATGCGCGCTGGGGAGGAGTTCGCCGAGCTCGCTGAGCTTGGTGGCTACGGGGGTCGCGGTTGGTCAAGCCGCAGCAGCCGGAGTGCAGCGCGAATGCCCGCCGAAGCGGAGGACGCGCTCGGCCCACCGCCACACAACGGCAGCCCACGTACGGTGGCGGCTGGTGGTGGCGGTGCCGGCGGCGGCGGTGGTGGCGGACATCAGCGATCGCGCTCCGGCCTCTATTACTCGCCGCCGGGCACGTCGTACACGATTGTGGAGCGACCGTCGTCGGCGATGTACCATCATCGCGCCGAACGGGATCGTGAGTTCGGCACGGGTGCATCGGCCGGCGGTGGCGGCGGTCCATTGGGCGCACGCAGTGGCACCACGTATTTGGGCTCAAATCCGAACTTTCGTAGTTCCTCCGGCGGTGGCATTGGCGGGGGCAACAACAAGAAGAGGCCAATATCACCAGAGCAAGTGTTGCGACTATTTAACAATCAGAATGGTAAGGCGGGGGGCGGCGGCGGCGTGGAGAGGCCTAGGAGGTCACCGGCGAGTAGTCCGCCGAGTACGACGCACAATTACCGCCTGCCGTATGTGCCCACGCTACATGAGTTGTCCACGCGTACTGTGACCATGGTGCGCGAGCCGACTGATGCACATGGTTTTGGTATATGTGTGAAAGGTGGCAAGGATGCTGGTAAGTATTGGGAATATGATATTGCCTTAATTATTTTAATTTAATAATTTACATCTTATATTTGTATTTTAATTATTTATTACATTTAGAAAATAATGTTATGAATTATGTCCGTGATGGCGATCACCCTTGTCATAAAAACAATCAAAAACAAAATGCAGTTAATATAAATAATAATTATGCATAAATTAAAATTATCTTATGAAGCGAGGTTTTTTCAGTTTAGAAGATACATAAAGTTATATTTTATATATTTATATATATAAATATTCAAAAAATTATTTGTCAGAATTGATGTGGCTTAGTATTAATATTTTTTGGCATTTTCCTCACCATATCATCTTGTAAAGGTATTAGTAATGTAGCCATTGATAATGTAGCAATGGAATTGCTACATTGGAGTTGCTAATTGGAGTTGAATTTTCAAAAAACTTATAGTGAAAAACAAGTATTGATAATTTTATTTCTAGAATTGTAGGAATATATATTTTAAAATAAAGTTTGATACATACATTCATTTTAACTATATTTCCTTTATTCAAGATACTATGCAAACATTTAAAAAATCGTCATTTGTTAGAAAATGTTAATCAAAATAAGCATAAGACGACACTATATATATACACCTATATTTAAAGTTATAGACTTACGTTGTAAATTTTGGAAGTCAAACCTTCAACTACTAGAGATATAAGCCTCAAATTTTGCAAGTTTCAAACTTTTCAAATGATCTACTTTAAAACATGAATAACAGTAAGCCAAAACCAGCCGAACGACCGCGACGTTATGGAAAAATGTTTAATATGATAGCCATTTTCAAGTTTCACCTGATCTGCAGTTAACTTGATTTTCAGTAAGATTGATTTAGATTTAGATTGAAATAAATGAAAAACTATTTCAGGAGTTGAATCATAGCAACATTCATCAGCTATAATATCGCTTCAAAGGAATACACTGAAAACTATTCCATGGGTTTGTAGCAAATTTCACTTAAACTTGAATAGTCCTAATTTATAATTATAGGATTCTCTTGAAATATAAGAAATGGCAACTGTAAAAGTTGTTATTTTTCGGAAAACTCGATACTTTTACACATTAGATTTCTCAATGACTACACAATCTATGGGTTTCAACGCAAGTACCAAAACAAAGTACATCGTGCCTTTTCCTCACTTGTATGAGTTACAGCATTTTTTGTATTCTTGAAGAAACGGGTTATATCCCATGCTTATTGTACAATAAACTAATTCTTTACCTTCCGTCTCTAGGCAGTTTGGCTTGGTTTAATTTCCAGTATTTTAAATTACTCCTTGTTTATGTAAATATATCTTCCTAACAATACCAACCAGAATTGTTGAAAGGCATCATCCTTCAACCTAGGCAATCCCATCTGGCAGCGATTTTTATTCAATTACACCGGCCAGTAGCGGAAACGTTTGAAGCTGTGCCAAGTCCAGTGGGAGTATGCAGGCAACAGATGAAATTTATTAAATTTTAATATTTTCCTGCTTTGCGTTTAACGTTTTACCTAAAAGAGAAGAAAAACCGGAAACCATGCCATGATCATTTATTTTCCGCCCGAAATCCTAGCACATTATCGTGCCAAAATCACGCAATGATTTAGGATTGCAATGATTTCATCCAGTGAGGGTTTCTTCGAAGTCCACCGGTTATCATTTAGTCATTTCCTGGAAATATATCGTAAAATGCATTTAATATATGTGTTTTCTAGGTTGTGGCGTTTATATCTCTCGTGTCGAAGAGGGCAGCGTCGCTGAACGCGCTGGATTGCGACCCGGAGACTCCATCCTCGAGGTGAACGGAACGCCGTTCACGGGCGTTTCCCACGAGGACGCGTTGAAGGTGAGTCGTATTTCATCCTCGCTGCTTCGTGCAATTCACCCTCAGACCTCGTATAAATAATATCTACATCAGAGAAATATGCACCACCCAACTGACAATACCAGACAACCATGACTAGCGTGCGTTTTGCTTTGTTTTCCTTTTGTACAAATTTTGTGCTTTCGTTATTTTTGCGTGGTATATTTTAATATTTTTACTTTCTTTAAATACGTATACTAATAATATGTTAATTTGAATGAAATCTAACAACCCATTGGGTTGTTAAAAAGAGGGAGGAAATAAATTAAGCCTTACCCTGAAGGTGTTGAGAAAAAGTTAAATTACAGATGACGGTTTGGGACGAAAAGTTTTTTCTGTAGTAAGTGGAACATAGGTTTGAATGGGTTCGAGGTCAACAGCGGCTTTCCTTGAGATTTTCAAGTTGGCAGGGACACTCCAACACGTTCCGGTTTTAAACATTCTTGATGATCCTGTGGTGATGTTGAATAATTTATATGGGTAAATCATGGGAGTCGCCTTATTTGGTAAAGGAGAGCTCGAGCCCCCTTTCCTGGCATCTTGTAATTTTGTTCTTTTACGATTTTATCGCAAGGCGATCTGCAAAAATACAGTATTTTGCTTTTTGACACACCTCTCGACTTATATAAAAGCCATGTGCCAAACCGTTTCGTATTCACTTGTAATAATTTTTCATAAGTTGAAATCTGTCAATAACGGAGAAAATAGTTGTTTTTAAGATATTGTGAATGTCTCCGGAAACGTTTGGTGAACATTTTCGATATTGTGAATATTATTTATTATTACTACATTATATACTCTGAATTTACTGAGAAAACTTGTTTGTTTTGATTCTTTTTAAGATAAATTTCCGCTTTAACGAATATTTAAGTTAATTAAACTAAACTATATTCCCATTTCGTTATTGAAATGCATATTTTTGATTTCGTTTATAAATAGAAAATAATAATTCAGCGCATATTTAGGAATGGCTGGCGCACGCGAAACTTTTCCTATTAGACTTTCCGTCGTTCTCCCCCAGGCTAACTATTCGACATGAAGATAACGATGAACCGGGAAATTCTCACGCAAATAGTAACCGCACGGAATGTCGTGCCGACGCAAAGGCATCGCTGGCATGCTAGCCTGAAACGTTGAAACGTTCGCCGTCAACGCGCAATATTCTCCCTCGTAGCTGGGGCAATGAATAAAATTAACGTCCAATGTAGGAAAATCACAATGTATACCAATAAGAAACGGGCGCGTTTTGTAGCAGGATTACGGGTGGCAGAGATGGCAACGGTGCGTTATGAAAATAACGTGCGACGTGTTACGAATTTTATAGGGCTCATTTTTCCTCGCGTCGACTTTTCGGCGGTAGTGTGGCAGTAAATATTTTACAGCTTATTAGGGCGGGAGAACGTATGATAAATGGTAATGTTTTTATTTGCTGATATGATTATACCAGTGGGATTATAAATTTTGTTGAAAAGGGAAGATTGAAATATTGTGCCTCTGATACATAGGGGGATCAGAATTTGAATAATGTACGAGGGATCGAATATTCCTGGATGACTTGCAATATTGCAGCATGATTCTTAGAGATTGGGAAAGTGATTTTAGAGCAGGGAATGGAGCTGAGTCTGAGTTCCTAAATTGCTGTAATTCTGATGCACAATCCATCGCTGAACTATTTTCTCACTTCTCAAAGTTATTTCATTCAAGCTAAACGTCTTAATTTACTTTAGAATTATAGCGGTTACTCGACGCCATTACAAGTATTTATCATTCCAAACAAGGACCACTGAATTAGGTCTCAACGTCCTTTGTGTTGGTACAATTGAAGGTCCTACTATTTTTTAAGGAGGGATTGAAAAGGTTGAATGCTCGTATAAAGGTTTAATGGCATTTTTGGATTCTATTCTATCATACGAGATAACTTCCTAACCTATTAGCATAATTGAGTTAGGTTGAATACAATTGTCATAAGCTCTAATCCTCTTTCAATTATTGATACATACATAAACATAATTATCCCTGTGCTTCAGCACTCAATGAATTCTCTCTCTCTCTCTCTCTCTCTCTCTGAACCTTCTCTATGCAAAGGCAACTGATTTCAAATCTAAGACCATTAAATTAAGTCTCTACAATCTTAATGTTCCCTCAACTATTCAGCTTCATTTTTTTTCTTGACTGGTATAATCCATAATGTTACGTGAGATAACTTATCAGCCTGCAAGAATAGATGAGTTACTAAGATATTAGCCTGTGTATTTCACAAGGAATTTTTTGGATACCAACAGTGGCCCAGTCAGAGATCTCAGAATGGAATCCCGTCGAGTATTGATTAGATGAAATTGTTCTTCTTTATCAAATTTGGCCCTAGTGTTGGTAGCCGAAATAAAAAAGACCAAGCAGTACGTTTTATTCCGGTGTTCTTATCAACGAGGAATTCGTTACTATTGCTGGACAGTAATCGTTGAAAAATTCAACGGAGTATTCCCCACAGACAAATATGCTATCAGAACGCGACTGTTGAAACAAGGAAACTTGACATATACCTTTACCAAGATTCACATACATTTTTTTACAGACTTGACAGAAAGGGACTATTTCGGCGCTATATTACCGTGAATTTGTAACCATACCCGGCGTTAAATTCACGTCAATGTTTTTATAGTCAATACGTAATTTCCTGCATTTTCCTCATGTACTACTTGCCAATGAAAACAGCTATATCTAGATTTTATGATCCGATATGTCTACATATTACTCTACAACTCTCCCACAACATCAACCAAAATGATTCATATTTATCTACACCATCCCTAAAACTTTCGTAATGTACAACCTTCCAACTGCTAGTGTCGTCTTTCCAAAACCTCACATTTTGCCGGACTGCTTTCCTTTATCGATTACACGCTATTCCTTTACCTTATCGCCAATTTTCCACCCTCAAACACACATACAAACAACATCGACCATATGATAAAGTATCTTTTAGTGGATATGCTTTCTATGGCTTGCTTACTTATGCCTTGCGCTAGGTTCAGTTGGTTGATTAGAATCCCTTTGGACCTCTTCGCGGGCACCCAGCGTGGGTTTACATTATCGATGCAGGCAGTTATCGCCGGATGTGCTAAACTACCACTGACTAACTAGGCGTAAAAATAGATTATCGAGATCGTAATTTCTTTTCGACGTTGATGTAAATTAATAAATTAATTTTCAGCCATGGATTGATCGAAATATATTTGTCACATATTTCACCACTGCTTTTATTAAATGCTCCAATGTTCTTCACGTTTGCATTGAACTCAATGATCAATATAGTTATATATCTTAGCCTAGATTAATATTAGAATAATGTTTTACGATTTTTTCATAAACTTTTACGTTCTCTTTTGCGTTTGTACTATATTTTACTTCGTCTGAAAATCGCAACTTGATCAAATTAACGCAAATACAATTCCTTTTTTATTGAATGCTATTTGCTGCAGTGGTGATACTACAAATATTTAATGCCTATTTCTCTCTCTTATTGTAGATGAAACAATCTCTAATTGCGGTGAGTATTTCAACTATTTCTCTCAAACTCTTATCTCTCTGAACATGCCAAACATGCCAAAACAATGAACGCCCTGATTTGCAACTCACGCACACGATCACACGACCGAACAAAACTGGAACAGAACGCACACATACACATATTACATTTCCAGCTACTTTTTGCTTGAAAAAGGCTTTAAATATTTTCGCGTTTGCTTGATTTTGACATGACTGCGTTCTCTTTGCGTTGTTGTATCATATTTGAATGCTAGATAAACAGTATAAATATATTACATACAAAAACACATGAAATATTAATCAATTACATTTGTTAGGGTAAATGGGATTAGAGTTGATTTTTCCTTTCTCTCACTGCACGTTTTTGTTTATATTATACATATTCTATTCATGGCTGCATGTATTTTTGTTGTTATATGTCGGCATTGTTACTGTAAATATCGAATAATTTCTTTAATATGATGTTTGAAACTTTCACATTGTTTTATTTGTTTGAGGAATTGACGGAATCGAAGTATATCTGAAAACGAATTGTTTGACTTGCATAAAATGTGATAAATGCTAATCCTGTAATTTTAAATTAAGGAATGGTTATTTCAGAGTTTAGCCTTTTTGAATTGGTGTGTCGTATATTTTCTATCGATATAGTCGAAAATATATTTATGTGAGTGAAATATAATATGTATACAACAGTGTTCCCTAAACTTGTTTGTACCACGCCTTTTCTAAATTTCTTACGTCCCTCCGCCAAAGGAGATTCCCCCTATCCGGGTCTAAAATCAAATGTACGATTGAAGGGAACTCCCTGTTTGGGACCGAAAGGAGAAACACCCATCCAGGCTGAGAGTCCAGGGCTTCTATTTGGACCGACTATTAAACGAAAGCTTTTAAAAATATCGTTAATATTTAGTTAGTTTTGGATTTAAACTCTTGTTTTTAATTAATTCAAAGTTCCTTGTTTATTGATTAATATATTAAATTATAGGAATACAAATTAAATTACAAATGCCAGGGAACAGTTTACCTCAAACGGAAATAGTAGCCATAACTTAACTCAAGTTTCACTTTTAACATGTATAATTTAAAATGTCGAAACTCCTAACATCAATCGTAGTTCTTTGCATGGAAATAAGTAAATTCTAATTTTCAGAAGATTATTAGGCAAATTGTTTTATGCCTCCGCTGTAGGTGAAAAAGTCGCTTAAGTGTGTTTGTAATTGTTTCAGATGCTGAAATCCTGCCGCAAGTTGAGCATGACTGTAAAGTCACCAGTGACGCCAGCAGGTGTGCCTTCCGGCTACGGCGCCAATCCGATGATGGGCGGGGGCGGTGGTGGCGTGTCGTGGCATCTGCGACAGACGTGCTCATGGATGGACCGGCACGGGCGGCCGGTGTCTCCGCCGCTCGAATACGCAAAGTCGTCCATGGCGGGTGTGCCGCCCCAGCGTTACGGCTATGGCAGGGCTTCCAGTAAGGACCGGAACGTGCGACGGGTACGATTCTAGTCTAACATTCGCTCAACAAATTTAAAAAGAGAGAGAAAAATATATCTAATTATAAGTTATATATTCTATCAGATTAGTTTAATTATTTTAGGCGCTTGCTCTATAATATGTTGTTTGCATACTGTAGAGCAGTAGTTCCTAAATGAGGATCCGCAAAGATGTTTAAATAGGACCCCGAAAATGATACTGCCCCCTGGACAAATTTGACACATTTTCAATTTTATTAATATTTAATTTTAATAATAAATGTTTGAATTAAAGTCTTCTTGCAGGAAGCCTCGATTTTTAAAATACTTTAATTTATAATTCTAAAATTGTCTTAATCTTTTGTTGAAAATCAGATATCTTTAAAAGACCCTTAATTCCATGGATTATGGAAAAAAAATAAATATTCATGGATCTATGATATAATTTCATGCGTATGTTGTGCGGCAAGTTACAATGGCTTCTGCACTACCGCTTAAAATAATTGAAGTGTTTCGAGATATATATATATATATATATACTCATATTTTGCGGCCGTCTGGTGATCGATTGCATAAAAAATTCAGGTATCAAATGGAAACAATGATTATGTGCAAGTCTCGCAGCGATATTTTCTTACTCGCAGTGCTTGTGCAGGTATCAATCAATCAGTCAGCAGTCGGGCTTCGATCGGAATGTTCACATATCCGGAGGTTTATGGCGGCTTATTACAATAAAACTGAGAGCGTTGACCTACTGCAACATATTCAAGTTGTCAATTATTCAAACTTTTTGGCATTCTAATTGGTTTTTGTGTACTCCAGGTGGACCTATGCATCGAACCCGGGCAAAGTTTGGGACTGATGATACGCGGCGGTGTCGAGTACAACCTCGGCATTTTTGTTACCGGTGTGGATAAGGACAGTGTCGCCGATCGTGCTGGTCTTATGGTGAGTTGAAGCTAATTCCCTCGGGTTTTCGAAATTACACGCCGAAACCTGGTTAGGATATGGTGGGAAAGACAATCCACGAAAATTGCTTTTGTTTTCGAGCTCAAATTTCTGTGTGGTGAAATATATGACTTCCTTCCTGTCCTACGAACGCTATTATTTTATAATCCCCTTTGTGCGTTTCCCCCTGTAGCGGTAGGGTTGTAGAGTATACCAGTGGTTATTATTCCAATTTTAGACCGTCCCATTCAAAAATTTACCGTTTTTGGCTGCAATACACTTGCGACAACGCGTGGAAATTGGAAATTAATTCAAATCTGTTTCCATTTCTACATATATATGTTTTGGCTACCGTAGTGTATTGATTTCGTGCGAATCTAGTGGGTTAAAGTAGGATAAAAGTATAATACTAAACGAAGACAAGTTGGGGATTGTTTTAGTGCTCGTTTATATCTCTAGGGAGGGGCAATCAAGGAATCACAATGTGTTGTGCTTTTGTTGTTGAGGCTTGGTTCGATGTTTACAGGTCGGCGATCAGATACTGGAAGTGAATGGACAATCGTTTTTGGACGTTACACATGATGAGGCCGTCTCGCAGCTGAAATACCACAAGCGGATGTCGCTCCTGGTACGTGATGTCGGGAAGGTGCCGCATTCCTGCACAGCGTACGATCGCGATTGGGATTTGTGTAGTCCAGGGTAAGTGCATGCGACCTATTTACAGATAGCTTACGATGATTGTATTTACAGTCTTTTATTGCACAGAAATAGATTCTCTTGAATAATACTGATTGTGAGAATATT
>WSZQ02000013.1:1185916-1227947 GCA_019419845.2 Weissflogia rhopalogaster
AAATATCAAAACAGAGTATTCAATATTTAATAGCATCGAGTGTTAATTATTGTACGTTTGGAGTCAATAACTTATATAAGTACAGATACTCGTATATAGAACATACCTTGAAATAATTTATTTCCAAGCATTAGTGACCGATATAATTTGCCCTCTTCAATATGGAGTCATGTTTGGTATAAGTTTTATTTAAAAAAAAATAACATTTCCGGTTGTGATCATTAATGAAATATCTCCGTCTAATATAATAGAACTCCCTTCCAGTAAAGAGCATTTATATAAAATTAGGAACGGGGGGAGGTCCCTCAAATTTAGGACCTAGACATATGTTTCGGGTATCCCTAACTACCTTAATTATTCCACCCTTATTATTCAAACACCAGCCAGAATGACAGAATCGCTACAAGGCTGCTTGGGTACAAAGCCCATAGTGTTGTCAAGTAGTGGAATTGCTCAATTGTTTGCAGTACTGAATAATCATGCTTATTGGGTGATCTCGAAACGTAGGAGTAGAGCAGCGCAGACGACTCGTAAATGGGCGGCGGCGCTGCAGATGGTCGAGGAGAAGGCACGCTGCATCCTAAGCAAACCGGAGTTTACGACGTTGTGCTATTACACGGATGAGTACTCGGCGCGCCATATGACCATAGATGCCTTCGTACAGGTGATGACTGAGCTCCTCAGCACGCCCGACAAGTACACGTTGATGATCGAGCTTCGCGAGATCGTCGCCGTCGATGATCGCATGCGCTTCGATGAGCTGGTGTATCGCCGTGCCGATATGGCGGCGGCAGACGCAACAGCGGCCCTAATGGCACGCGCCCGTGATCCTCGCGAACATGATTATCGGCATTCGAGGGTAACTTACAGTGTCATCTATAACACGGACATTTATCTGAATTCATTATTTTTGCAGAGAAAAGGAGACGCCAATCATTCAATGATGATGGGAGGCTATCCGGAGGTGAGTTTCCTTAGCCTTTTTACTTTGGTCTTGGATTTTTCCGCTTTTAGCCTTTGAGACTTCCAGGACTACAAAGATTTCTTGTGATGTGGGCTGTATTTGTTTTTCTCACTCTTTTTCGTTTGTATATCACCCTATAACTATTTACTCTTGGTAAATGAACTTTTTGAATTTTACTCTCTTAACTGGACTGATTGAGAATAATAGAAATATGTCGTGCTTGTCGAAACATGATTCTCACTTGTAGTTTTATTGTACCTACCTTCATCTAAAGGCTCGCACACATAATTCCAATGAGTCACTTTCGTGGAAGCTATCTATGTGTACGAGTCTTGAAATAGCAAGATGTAATGCTTACTTGTAGATGTTTTTTGATCTCTCCTAAGAATTGAACATGAATTAGGATATAGCCTTCGTAGGATCTTACAATTCCAATTTCTCCTTGTATTTTCATCTCTAAAAAGCATGTTAAATCGCATTTCGCTGGGTTTGGGGAACGTTTACTATCGGGGGCGTTAACTCTTCGCCTACACTTTCAGATAACCGCTGCCGACGCCAGCCATTTTAATGTGAACGGCGGCGGCGGTGGTGGCCCTGCCAATGACGAGCACCGCTCGCCTAGCGAGGACTCTGGCGTCGGTATGGGTGTCACCGATACTCGTAGCGCAAATAGGTGAGCGCCGGACCACGTGCCAATGTTTCGCATAATTCCTCCCATTTTGTTTTGAACGCTCATATTTGATTTGTTATTGTTTAGGAAGCGGCAACCGGCTGGCAAAGACGAGCAGCCAAATCAGGTGAACTTGGTTTTCTCATGGTTTTCACGTGGTTTTCACTTCTTCTACTCTTTTCTCTCTCTCTCATCTGCTGCAAACTTTTAGGCATATATCAATGAATTTAACTGATAACTAGATGTATATAGTAATAATTTAAACACATGTAAATAACTAAAATGTAAACAGCACCGACATATTTCTATTCCAAGCTAAACAAAACTTTAAAACCTTGCATACAAAATGCAAATTAAAAATTTTACTTTTTTAGTTTTTTATAATTCCAAATACAGTTGTTGCTGTAGAAATAATGTTGTTCGTGTTTGTAGGATTACTGCTCGGGGGATGAAGAAAACGCTGGTGGGACAAGAAGTAGGCGTCATTCAAGTCCGGGTGAATCGCGCACTGGTAGTACGGCTGCCTTACATCAGACAGACTATCCAGACTCGGTAAGTCACTTCAATCCTTTACGCACGCGCATTAGCACTATTGAGCATAGTTTACCAATATCGACGTCGGGGTGCCAGAAACGCGTAGAAACTGATACAGAATCATATGACTCAGTGACGAATTAAACATTTATTCATAACTACCATTATCATTATCATCCATTATCCTCTCTTATGTTATCACAGATTTATATATTTGTATATGAACTATTCTTTGAATATATATAAAATAGACTTAGGGTCTAGTGAAGTTATAGCATAAATGCAATAAAATTAGAGTTTTTCTTGAATTGCGCGTCGCAGATCTTCAGTTTCCTTGGATAGATCGTTTAGGTTAAATTTGAGTTGCGCTGCTGTAGAATCGTCATAGGCTTGATAGTCCTTAGGCGGTTCCATTGGACAACAACGAGTTGAGTGAGAGCCAGAAGAAGTGCCAAACTTCGGACGTGGAATACGTACACGTTTAACATCCTCAAGCCAAGTCTCCATCTAAAATAAAAATACATGTTATCTTTTTAATTTATTAAGATAATAGGTATCGTATGTACGTATTCGCAAAATCTATGTTATTATTGGAAAGATAGTCCTTATATAAGTGATAAACGAAACTAACTGTTGCGAAACAATTCCTAATGGTTGTTTCTTAGAGGAAAGTTAGCAAATCCTAGATTTATGAATATTTTAAATTTAATAAATTTAATGAATAATTTAATACTTTTATATGGCCTATTCATAGATTCGAACTAACATAAGACTACTACCAATAGGACGTAATTTTATCAAACATGATGACAACCTAAAGCAGCTTATTGAAATTTTCAAATTAGTGATTAAATATCGTAGTTTCATTAAATTAAAAATGCGTTATAAAAAGATTATATATATAATCTATTAACTAAATACCCTTCTGGGTGTAAGTATAAAAAGATATGATTGTAATAAAGTTAAAATATAATTGTTACCATAACAGTGCTGCCAATTAAAACTCATCTGATATAATGCTAAAGTACACTGCGCTAGATTGTTACTTAGCCGCTTTGCGCAGCTAAAATTATTAACGCTCTTTGGTGCTTGGTGCAATAGCACTGCAGCGTTAACCGTAAATACGTACAAAAGTGCAGAATGCTCAGATGCAGTTGTGGAGAATAGAGGTTAATGGTACGTTATTGTGGCCATTTGCATTTTGCAACTCGACAAAATGGTGGTCACTGCATTATATACCAGCGGAAGATAAAAGTTCAAACGATGGCGACATCGACACAGCACGCTAATGATGCTAGTAAAATCATAGACATGAACACTCGGAAGAGGAATTACAGTTAAATATTGTAGATGGTGCAATTTGCGATAGTGCTGATTGCTCTTTATAGCCACGAATATAACCAATGCTTATGCCTATACTCTTAGCACAACTTTTTACTGTTGGGTTCATGGAAGTTCAAATGTATTATGTGACAAACGCATAACAGTAAATTTAAAGAAAATTAAATTTCGGTGAAAGAAAGTTTAAGATGACAAGTTGTAAAATAGAAAGTATTTGGCGTTAACAAATTGATGACAAACAGTGAAGGAGTTATATAATGTATAAAATTTACACGATGACTAAGAATAAGAACAGACAAAAGAAATTATGTAATTATGTTTTAATGCCGTGCCAAATTGGAATCTTCCGTTTTAAAAAGTCTTTATTTTACAAAAACATTTAGAGTAACGAACATCTGGGTTATTTCACTTCAAATATAATATCAAGTTATTATTGATTGCCAGATATTCTGATGTACACCTGACAATAATATATGAAACATTATCATTTTTTTAATGCTTCATTGTGAAAACAAGTAAAAATACTTTTGTAAAGTTGCAAAAGTGTGAATACTTTATGATACGATTTCATTTACCTATTCTCCGCTATCTACACGTAAGAAATAAAATCAAAAATAAAATCTCCAAGACATCTCACTATCGTTGAAATAATTATTCTCATATTATATAGAAACGGAGATCTACATTATGTCATACTAAATTTAAGAAAGAAAAAAGTTTTAATTATTCTGATATACCTTTAATTATGAAATAGTTCATTAAAAATATTACGAAACCTGAATGTGAAATATAGTATGTTATAATATTTTTATGTTTTCAACATATTCAAATATGAAATTTTCCTCTTGCGCATTTTTCTTTTGAGCAAACAATTAACAATGCTCTTTTAGATTATCAAGACTTTTATTTTTATTACACATCATTTTTATGTTTATACTTTTAATCCCATACTCGTAATTGTTGCAAGCCAATTTTAACTGAATCAGCTAAAATGAGTTTTAAGGTTTAAATATAATGGAAAATAGAAGTATATTTAGAATTATAGACCATTTCTATGGTTAATAGATCTTAAACTTCATATTCAAAGAATATAATCTGCGTAATATTCAATTCAATAAACTCAATACAACATAAACTCAACCATAACTTAAAACTCAAAGCAATAAATTAACTTGTAAGTTTATTGCTTTGAGTTTTAAGTGCAGATTATCTTTAAACTACGTTAGCTTAACTTATAAGATGACCTCATCTTTTCTAACCTCAATCTAACCTAACCTAATGACCTAGAGATTTTCGTGTACCTGCGATTTTCAGGTCAACTTTATCATAATTTCACATTTAAACACTAAAATCATTCTAGCACCTAAAAAGATAATGAATGTCACATAAATAATCTATATTTATCATCATTATCTCAATCTTGATCCCGTAAATCCACCTCTTTAACTCGGAGAGCAACTTGAACCTCTTGAAACTCACCGAAACCGAATGAGATTTGATACAATTAAAAAGCGACGGTGTGCATTTAAGCAAACAGTTGAAGCAGGCACTGGGCAAGCGCCAACTTTCTAAATAAATTCCCAACTTAGAGTTGCACTCAATGCGTTAACTTTACATTTACGCATAACTTGCTCGTAAAATAATTTCATATTTGCGCAGATATATTTGCAAAGGTACTTACTATAATTTGAGCAACTTCCTCTAAACTCTTTGATGTGAACAGGGTTTAAGACAGACCTCGAACAATCAAAGCGTGCACGTTCGTCGCTTCCAAAACACTTGTGATTAATTAAATCACCACGAATTGGATAATAACTGAAGATGGCTCATATATTCTTAGGTTAGGTTTATTGCTCAGGTATCTCAGGTAGACGAAGACTCTCAGGTGTGTCTTGGGTCGACTTGCGAAAGCAACTGACTTACCTTTGGCTGGAGTTGGCTTAAGTCAAGTAAGCGGTACGAGTAGAGTTCGCCGCGCACACGGCGGTCTTCGTTCCGGTTTATGATTTTTCGTGGTAAAATACAACAATTTTTAAATGTTATTAATAACTGGGCTTTGTTGTAAGAAACAAGCAAACAACTAATGTTAGTGTATATCATGTTAATCCCAAGTTATTCTTCTCACGTATTCATTCGTATTATAATTATTTGTTAAATTGTTTAAATTTGATTTTTTGAATTATTTATAAATTATATAAATTTTGGAATTAAAGTTTTACAAGAATAGTTTAGCCTTGAAGATATACAGGCCGAATAGGCAACAATCAAAATAATTCATATAATTAATAGTAATTAAACTCGTCAATTATTGAGACAGGAAAACAATAATCATAACTTCATCGAGGCTAATTCAATTTTACGTTCATCCTCTCCCTATTCATTACCTGTCGATCAACATTTGAGTGATAAAATTAATCGGAGTGCATTTTCACGTTTTGCCTATCCAGCCATTAATAAAAAGCATCAAAGTTGGCGCACCTCATCTTCACACGTCACCAAAACGTTTTCATGTGTTCATGTATTTCATGTGTGTACGTTGTGTGTGTGTGTGTGTGTAATTAATTGCGTTTTTAATTAGTCTTCGTTTTTGGAGTCTATTTAGTTCCTAGTCGTTGGCGTTACCGTAAAGATAGCTCTATCGCTAACCTCCGATAGTCTCGTAAAAGATTTCATTAACTCGAAAGACAGCTTTATAAGTAGGCTATAGCAGTATCAGAAATTGTGTTTTTTATGTTTTCGTTTGGGGATCGGAATGATAAGAAGGTCGGTGAATTTTTGACGGGAAAACGGTACTCTTCCAAATGAAACAATCAAAGATGGGGTAGTTTCGGGCGTGGACGGGTTTTATACCGGGGGGGGCAATATAAAACACAAACGCACCCAAAAACTTAAGATGGTAAAACAGCATGAGTGTGGTGGAATATGTGTGTTGCAGAGCGGTTACCTGGGCGGCCTGCGCTCGAGCTTGGGCGGGTGGACGCAGAAAGTCAAGTCTTGGTACTGGGGCAGACCTCTCGTAAGTCACGATTAATTGATCAGAACCAAAAAAATAACAATCAAAAATCAAACTATAAACAACAAAAGAACAAACCAAAATCAAACTAACCAAATTCAAACTCACAGATATACATTACAATTATCAAAATTTTAACATTACGTCCAAACTTTTTGGTTTCTGTGCAATTAAATTAAGAGTGCAAACCAGATCAAAGCAAACACAATTTGATACCTAAATTTCTTACCTTATTGATACTTTTTACTGACGCATGGCCCAAAATAGTTTTTCACATTTTTCACGTTGATTTAGTGATTTTTAAATCATTCTTATTATCTTCATTTCAAACAATTATTTACATCATTAAATGATGGCTTTAAAAAGGAGTTCACCGCTCATAGCTCACAACACCATCATTTTCTTTTAAATTGGCATTGTTCATATTTTTTTTTCCTAATTTTTGTTCATTTTTTAGTTGATTTAAACAACAAAATTTAATCTCTAAATGTTAGAATTGGTATTAAACTATTAGAGGTTTTAGTATCTTAGTATTTTTGGTGATGTGTAAATATATATTTTTTTTCACTTATATAATTCCAAGATTCTTTCAGAGAATCTCTTAGCCGAATAAATTTAGTTAAATTTAATGCTTTCACTGTTCTACGTACGAGTAGAGACAAAAAAAATTGAATAAGAAATTATATATTTATGCATTCGAGAAGTAAGCGCAAGATTTCACTTTCACGTCCACACTGCATGATGCATGTTGATGCAAAATAAAAGTTCCTTGTCTGCGTGTGTTTGTTTTACGAATTTTAGCCGTTGTAACGTTGAATTCTAGCAATTAGACTGGCCGAACAAATCGATTTCTAGGACGATGTCTTAAGACAAAGTTTCTGACATGAATTACATGAACACATCGACATCGCACTTTCTAGGTCAATCTCGACGCAGTTGAACCGAGGGAAGAGACGAGAGATATCGCTGGGCGTTCTCTCTTACTGCGAGAGTAAATTGGCAATGAATTAGAAAACGTAACGTTTAAGTCTTCTTTGCCTCCTGCGGCGCTTCACGTTGTGGTCTGTGTTTTTTTAAACGCACTCGTTACTTTGCATCCTCGCACGCTTTTGCCCACCAGATGGCCTCTCACCTCACGGTTTGACAGCACCCACGCCGCGAAGGAGGCGCCCTCGCACGTGATTTTAGATGCTATTTTTGGTTGCGTGTTTATTACGCCGCTCTTTGGCTGATATTAATTGTCTTTGGGGGTTCTGTGATATTTTTAAGGAGCTGGCACACAAGTTATCGCGAAGCTTCGATATGAAGGATGATCAAGCGCTGTTGGAGGGTGAGGGTGGGGGCATGCGTCGACACCAATCTATGCAGAGATTGGCGCGTGGAGGAGAGCCTGGGGTGCAGGATGCTCCAAGGGTTACCACGGATCCTGAGGGGAATCTACGCATCATTGTGAGAAAGACGAAACCTATTCTTGGTATTGCAATCGAGGGTGGAGCCAACACCAAACATCCATTGCCAAGGATTATTAATATTAATGTACGTATTTTATTTGTCACTGGTGCACTTGTATATTTTGGTATATATCCTGTCAAGATTATAATTATTTCAAGTTCCTTCAGATTCGTCAGCATATTCTATTTGATATTTATAATAAATATCTTTTGAAGAGTGGGGAGCATATTTCGATGTTTCTCCATTCGTTTTCCTGGCCCCCGATTTCCCCTTATCCGCTTAACTTTTGAAAGCCCTATCGTCTTGTATATGCCGTTCTCTCCAACCCCAACTTCATAGTTTGCTCCTCTGACAATGTGTTCGATTTCATACTAATTCTACCTGCACTCCTGAAGAACCGCAAAGTTCTGCGTGGTTTCCCCCATTTCCATCTGTAGGTTCCCATCCCAAAACATACCATTCACATATTCCCCGTGCTTCTTATAGCTTATATGTAACCGATGGAACGCCTTTGAAAGAAGGACTCCGGCCTTCAACGAAAACAGCTAAGGGAATCTTCTTTCAGTACTAGAAGATGGTATAGCTCTAGGAATGTGTGTAGTCATGACAGACTACCGGTGTTGAACCTGACAGCCCTGACCCAACAAAATTATATTAGTCCCTTCAAATTTTAATTTCAATCATTGTCCATTCCTTTTTCTTTGTAACGAGAACATTTTAATGGCCCACGTTTTACCCATTTTGAGAGCCTTATCGTCTTGAATATCTGCTTTCACCTTTTCTTCTTCTTTCCTTTGATATAATTACTGTATTGAACGATTTTGGGATAAGGGCTCTGTTCATTTACGAAAATATCTAGGGTAATCTTCCTTCAATATTAGAACAAAACCGAACAGAACCTGATAGCTATATCCAAACAAAATTATATTAATCTCTTTCACATTCGATTTCTTTTAGGAGAACGGAGCAGCATATTCTGCAGGCGGACTCGAAGTTGGTCAGCTTATCCTACAAGTGGATGGCGCCCCCGTCGAAGGTCTGCAACATCAGGATGTGGCACGCCTGATTGCCGAATCGTTCGCGCGGCGCGATCGCGAAGACATCGAGTTCCTCGTCGTCGAGGCGAAGAAAAGCAACATGGAGCCGAAGCCGACGGCGCTTATCTTCCTGGAAGCTTAACATTTGCTTAGCCTCCCCCCGAGCGACCCACCGGGTCCTATCACCGACTGAATACACGTAATTCTACTTTAAAACAGCACGAGATAGTCGATCCAACAGACAAACGCAGAGAACAGCGCGAGCATTTACAGCGAACATGATCATCCAACATCCGTTACAAAAACTAGACCTTAGAACCTAGTGCGCAGACGCAGAACATATCATCTGAATGCCGATGAAAAGAACAGCGGAGATTTAGTCAGTAAATGTTTAGCGGGCACTAAAATGTAACATTGTACAAAGGATAGCGCACGAAAAACCGTAGAAAAAAACTTATACAAAAAATGATTTCGTAAATTTACAAACTAATTCAGAATTACACAAACGAAAAGACTATTCAGTTGCCTATATATAATTTTTTGATTCAATGCACGAAATCATGAAACAAGAAAAAATGATGTAGATCAATTGCTAAGACAAGCAAAAATTAAAGTAGAATTATGGAATGCATTTATTTGCTTGAATCTCGGCACGCATTGATTCCAACCCCATCAACCTGTCATTCCAAAAACATGTACACGTTTTGTAAATAGATGTATAACTTGTCTATAACATGTAATAACATGTGAGCAATTTACGAATGTGAAACCTAGCGGTAACTAAAGAAGCATCAAGGAAACTTAAGGACGAAATGTTGTTATCATAATTCTAATGTATTGAAAATGAATATCGATATGATTGTTGTGTACAGCTTTAGTCATCTAATCATGTAAACGTAAGCTTTCGACGTTTTCCCTTCACAACACGGCCATTCATTATCAATGCGTGCCAACGATTTAAGTCGTGCAACATGTCGGTGTGAAAACAGGGGGTGAGGCTAGGAGAACACAAAGAGACATTTGAATATGAGAGTGGTGAATGATAAGAAGGTTTTGTTATCGACAAACAGCGTTTGTGCTTTGCGGTTAAGTTTACCTAATTATAGTGCCAAAACATTTAATTCAATGGTGGGTTAAGTCAAATTTGGTTTAGAACACTGCGACACTTTACTGTGGCGAAATACTGGTTACATGTTATTCTTGCAGTATATCTACTTTTCTATGGAACGAAGACCTGAAGGTCATAAAGTCCACGGATTGTTATCGGTTGCTATGGTAACCACTCCTTATCTAAGACCATATTGGTAGAAAAGCAGTATACTAAATAGAGTGAAAAATTTCAGAGGCAAACTTAATTTTGTTTTCTAGAGCACTTGGAATGCGAAATTCTCATTTTAAAGCAATTTCGAATTAATTTGATATATTAGAATAACATTCATATTTCAAATGATTCCAATTTTTTTAATTGATTGAAAATTATCAAGAAACAAAGTCATTCACACTTCTTCTATTAATTATTAATTGGTATAATTAAAGGGAAAATAGGAATGCGCCCGAGTAGATTTGACCGAACTCGTCCGCATATTTAGGATGGTACGTGCCGTGAAAGCACACAATACGATACTAGGTCATGCGGAGTTTGTTGACTTTCGTCCGGTCGGAGGCATTCATTTTTCTCTTTTAATTAATGCAATTCGTTGATACATTGATCTTTGTTGAAGTCAACCGATATTGGTCTCAATAAAAATTGTTTGGCCCTAAAATGTTTAAGTTGGAATCATTCGAAAATAATATTCTAATCAGAGGTTTGCATTAAATATTTGCTACAAAGAAAATATATTCTCTGAAAGGAATATTAACTCTAAAATTACAGTATTTTGACCATTATGTCGCTTGTGACGTATTGTTAAATTTAATAATTTACGTTGCTGTTGATTAATATCTAAAAGAGATGAAATATAGTGTGGTATGAATGTATGAGCAGATAGTCATTAACAAGCGCAATCATAAAACGCAAAAAAAAACAAGAAAACCGCAGATGTCTGTAACTAACTATAACAAAGCCAATCAATGTCACCACATAAATGTTGCAAAGTGGCGGATACAGATTCACAATGTAAATATTCCACAACATGCATTTTAATTACGCCATTCAGGAGATAGTTACTGTTGCAATTTGTGTTATCAACTTGTCTTTATTAAGTGATTTATTAAGTAACCATTGTATATACACGAAAATCAGGGATATAAGTCACTCTATCGATGGAAAAAACAAGCAACATAAAAACAAACGTATTGAATATCTGAAAAACTATTTATTCTGGTCGATGTGTGCCAAAATTCGCTTGGCTTCAGAATAACACAGGAAACAAAATGTCAATGTTTTTATTGCGCCAATTTGCAATTAATTGAGATATTTCCAAGATACAAGAGGCGGACGTGGTTGGAAGCTGGCGGTGCGCAGTGCGTTGGCGACATGTTGAATTTTGCTGTTGATTATTTCTAATTAAGATAAACGCCGCTGGTGATGGGCATCAGTCGTAATATTATTGTGTAATATTGTAAATATGTACTCATACACACGCGAATCCTCCCCTAAAGAATATTTCCTCTTCGATTTTCAACTTCATCCGACATTTTCTCAAGTATAAACATAGGTAGATCTAAGGATCTAAAATAGCGTCACGTTTGACATTTATTGATTCCACCACAAACCGAACACACGCAATGTACACACATTTTTCTAATGTACGATGAACAACACTATTTTCTTATTTCATCAAAACCGAACAAGCAAACATACAACCAACAAATGTCCAACTTTCCATTTGTTATGCCTGATTACATTTAACAGAACTTGAGATACAATAAAATTGAATCAATCTTACTTTCTCCTTCCTGCTTTTACTGTCTTTCTTCAGACTTCACCTACATTGAACATTCGACAACAATGCAACACTTGATTACGTTTCTTTGTGATAACACATGTACTATATCGATGTTTGGTGAATACTTCGCTTACAATATTAGACGCTAAACGCAAACAAAACGGAAGCTGAACGATGCAAAATGAAAACAAATGCGATATGTGAACGATACATATGTTAACAGATATTATTTTACACCAATTCATACGCAAATTTTAATAAAAATATTATGGCAATAATAATTAATTACTATTCCTTCTTTTATACCTTTTAATTGGTATTGCGTACTCTTATAGCGGTCTTAATTCTACCCAGAGAATGTTAAGTGCTGGAGCTATTTAATCAAATTTTTTATCCTGATTTCTTACTATAAACTTGTCAAAACTAGTAACAAAGTATGTGCCAATATTCTTCCTGTCAAATCTTCTTATTCACGCTCTGCTTGGCATTTTATTATATACAACACATTTTTTCCTAATATTAGTTTAACATTTTGATTGCTAACATCCATTCGTCCTCGTCTTAACCTCACAACATTTCGGTAATTGAAGATAAGCTTAATATAATGTTACCAAATATGTGTCTACATTCATATAGAAATTTGTCTAAAAACAACGAATGCCAATAATAATTAAATATTATTACTTGTGAAACTTGGAACGCTTTGATTTGTACTTGCATCACTATCAGTGCTAATACTATTTTTTAATTTTCGAAAGTCCTCACTTATATCAGCAGCAATAAACTCATCAAAACTAACACCAACTTGCGTGCCAATATTCTTCTCCGTGATGTCCTTCAAACTTCGAGGTCGTGGCACAAATCCAGCGCATCCAGTCTCATAAAACTTCACCCAACTTTCCAAATCTTTACATTCACGCTCTGCTTCCTTAGCATTTAAGAACATATTGTATAATTCCTTCATAATCTCTTCTGAATTGCTCAAGTTAATCTCTTCCTCGATAGGTGCCTCATCCGTAATTCCCCGCCTTAATCGCACAAACTGCCGTATATTGAAGATAGCCTCAAAAAGCGTATTAGTAAGAAAAGTTGCCTTAGCATTAGTTCTACTCAACTCGGAGAGTAATGATTTCTTTTGTGAATCCGTTTCCTTCAATTTTAGTTTAAGGTCCTTCGTCTTAATTTTCATTTCATTCATTCTAATTTGAAATGCTTTAATTTCAGTTTCTTTGCTAGTAATAATATCTTCTAAATGTTTGTATCTTTCTTGTTGTTTGCGCATATCTTCATATTTGATTGTTATTTCATTTACAATGCCCTTAAGTATGTTGCATTTATCTACAGCAAGTTTGTTCTGTTGACTGAAAAGCTCTTTTTGAATTCTAAACTCCCGGTTCGACTTCTGTAACTTTTTGTTTTCATTGTATAAACTCTTATGCTCCTCTGCCATGCGGGAAAGTTCATTATTTACAGCGATGTTTTCTCTAATCATTCGATGAGTACTTTCGGTGATTCTCATATCTGTAATATTCTGATAATCATTGGCCAGGGTTCTTAGTTTGTCTTCCATTTGTCTTATAAGAGTGTCTTTATCAATAATAAACTTCCTTTCAATGGCATACATTGCCTCACTGTGTGTTTTCTCCTGTTCGAGAAGACTTGCCCCTTGGTCCTCAAACTTCTGATTTAGTTCTTCCCTCTGCAAACGGAATTCTTCCAAAGCATTGAGCTTGCCTTCAAGAAGATTGATCTCGGATTTTAATTCAGTCTCCATTTCCTGATATATCTCATCCTTCTTAGTTAATTGTAGTTGAAAAGATGTGTTCTCTGCATTTAGGGTAGCTTTAAGAGCTTCCAATCTGCCAACAAGATCTTCGATTTCATCAGCTTGCTTTTGTACCGTTTTCTTAAGATATGCAATGACATCGGCACGATCTTCATCCAAATGACGATTATTCGTGTTGAGTGCATCATTACGTTGTTCTAGTTCCAACGAAAGATTCGTCAACCGAGTAAGTTTGCGCGTTAAGTCAGCGATCTGTAGTTCGTAGAAGGTTTTATCTACCTCGGAAAGTTGGTCTTTATCGGTTTTAACTTCCGCTTTACTTTTCTTCTTTGATTTAGACTTTAGTTTCGACTTTTTCGACTTTAGTTTCATCTTGAACTGTTGTGCTGACTGTGCGGACTTGAGTTTGATCAATAATCCGCACATTTCAATGGTTGCCATAACAGACCAAAGTTTTGAAATTTGATGAGTTTTATTAATAGATTAGTATTGTTGATAAATAGAGTACAAAGATAAATTCGTTTGTATTGAAACAGTTTGTATGAAAGTTATGTTACCGTATGAAAATTAAGAATAATTTAGAGAATTTGGCAAGTACGTTGCTTCGTTTTCCGTTCACTTTTGCTATGTAATATAGCTGAATGAAAAACTTTCTCAATTCCTTCATTTTCCAATGCGGAACATTCCAAATACTCGACAGCCTTGATTATCTTCTTCATCTTATGCCCGTTGCGTGTTGGCACTGTTGGCGCATTAGGGTCCTCATTTTTACGCATATCACTCTTCGTACCTAAGTCACACATATTTCAGTAAAACGCATTTAATTAGTTGTTAAGTGAATTACCGACTAAAATAATGGGCGTATGTGGCATATGATGCCGCACTTCCGGCGCCCACTTGCTGCGGACGTTGTCATATGAGTCTTGCGATGTGATCGAAAAGCAAATAAGAAAACATGTCGTCTGGAAAAGATGATATTCAGTATAGAACACGCACATAACTTGACTTAATACGCACATTATTGTAGCTTAATGGACGCAACCGTTCGTAATCTTCCTGTCCGGCAGTGTCCCATAATTTCACTTCGTACTCCACATCATCTATTGTCGTATTTGACACGTAATTATCGAACCTGGTAATTAAAACCCTTTAATTTAAGACGGATTCATTGGAAATACTTACACAGTGGGCACGTATCGATGCGGAAATGTTTTGCTTGTGTAAACCACCAACATGCATGTTTTGCCAACCAAACCATCGCCCACCACGGTGATCTTTACGGTTTTCTTGCTTCTACAATGTTGCACACGTTGTACTTAAAGATTTTTTGCATACGTTGAACACATGACTCACCCCATTTTAAACGTTTTGCACACTATATCAAATTCTTCATTCTAAAATAAACCTCGGTAGTCAACACAAGGACAGTTGTATTTTAACTGTGATACTAGTCCCGTCGATAGCAAAGTAGGCGAGTGAAAAAAAGGAAATTGCCGCGATAATGTGGTGAGATAAACCGCGATAGATGTGCCTTATCTTATCGCCCAATGGCGAATGTGCGATGAGTAATTCTTCTGTAATCACACTTTTTACATATCCAAAGGTAGGAGCTATTAATATAACTAGGCAACACAACTTACATAAGGTGATTCTGATGTGGTAGATGGCTGTTATCAAGTGCAATGAGCCACGAATGACGACCGTCTGACAACTGCGAGTTGTTTCCATTTGTGACTAATTGTAAGTACTGCGTTGTTTGTAAATTCGGCTTTTGTTTGAGTACATCGAGGAAATTAACATTAACACGGCGCACGGCCGCACATAAAATGACGCGATGGAAGTTGTATTACTCACGCAATTGCAAGTTCATTATAAAACATATTGCTCATTACAATTATAAATATAATCTATTGATACTAAAGTATTTTGCACATGCGACGTGGTCTGCGAGCAGGCGCACTATAAGTGTGGCGGATGGCTGCATTGAAAATTTCGTCCAATCCTGTATTGTCCAGCGCGGAGCACTCCATATACTCAACTGCCCTTACAAGTTTTTTCAGTTCATGTCCTTGTTCGGGTTTTATCAGTGGTTTGTTTGGGTCTGGCATACGACGCAGATCCGACTTGGTACCAACAAGTATGATGGGAGCGTGGGGCATATGGTGGCGTACCTCTGGTACCCATTTGCTCGCTACGTTTGCGTACGAAGTGGAAGAATTGATGGCATAGCACACTAAGAAGCAGGTAGTATGAGGATAGCTCAAAGGACGTAAGCGATCATAGTCTTCTTGACCCGCTGTATCCCAGAGTTTCAATTCGTAGTTAATTCCATCCAATGTTATATCTGTTACGTAGTTGTCAAAGCTAGAAATTACTAAAATATATGATTATGCATTTAGACATTAAATCACTTACACTGTGGGGATATATACCACGGGAAACTCCTTCCTAGTATACACAAATAATATACATGTTTTGCCCACCATACCATCTCCCACTATAGTCGCTTTTACTGGAATTGGTTCTTCTTTCCTTAAACAAAAAATGATGGTATATAATCTGAATAAAATACCTTTAACTTACTTCATATTTCTTTGAGTTTTCTGACAAATGGACGGATATTGCGAGTTTCACAACCTTGCAGTCTAGCGACAAACCCAAATACTTATCTCTTAACTTAACTGATAAGGTTATCTTGTTATATATCATTAATAAATAAGCTAACAACTCATAGAGTATTATAACGAATAGTATGACAAATATTTATAAACATATATAAATTAGAACATTCAATTGGATCCTTTGATAAGAGCTTTTAATTCTGCGATGTCGTTCCGGAGGAGGTCCAGGTCATCGCCGGTAGTATCGCTACTTGTGTCCTTTTCTCGGAAATAGCGTTGTGCGATCTGTGACATCAGAATGGGGAAATCTTTAGTGAGATGCTCGTCAGCGTCAGACTCTATGTAGCAACAATGACTGATGCTCCATCGGGCAGTTTTCCCCACAGGATGCTTGCTTGCAACTTGAAGCCATTCAATAACAGTTGCGATACCCGAGGCAGTGGGGATCAAATTCAAGGGAGGTGGCAACACTGTTTGATTCATGTATTCAATGTAAAATTCTGTTTTCCCGAATACCCATTCAATATCAACATTGTCGGTTACTCTCTGAAAGGTATTGCTCATCGTAGCAATTAACATATTGAGGAGCATTATCACACTTATGACTTCAAATATTCCGAAAACAATATATCCAACTACCTCAGTAAATTCATGGTGATTGGTGATTGTTGTTTTGTCGTTTTCTCCGGGAAGGTTTTCAATAATTACATCAGCCGATTCTAATGGTGCCATACAGAATAAAGCCCAGAAAAAGGTTTTCAATGCTGCTGAGAAATTGACAAATGATCCGACCTGAGCAGTCTTGATGCCATTGTCATCAGTTTGTACCATGCCGTCGTATGCCTGATAAAAACGGGTCATACCAGCGGAAAATGCAATCAGAAGGAGTGCAAAAATAGTTATATATTTGAAAATATCAGCGGACATTTTCCCTAGGGAAATTTGCAATGGTCCTAAGTAGTAGTTCAATCGAAAAAGAACTAATAGGCGAAAGAAAGCCATGATTACTGCGACGGAAAATAATCCTTCCGCGATTAGAATCGGGTCTAGGTGATGCCAGTATTTTCTTTCTAAGTCAGCTTGGCCATTCTGCTTTACATCCATGTAGGAAGCCAACCAAAAGAAGAACGTGAGAAGGAAGTATGACCACATGAATACGTCGAATACATTCCACATACTCTGGAAATGTCTCCGGGGACCTTTGATCATGCACATTCGAAAACTACCCCAAACATATCCGAACACGAAGAGGATGATGATTGGTTCCAAGCCCGAACTTGGAGGACCACGCCTTTGACCAGTTTTATCCAGATTCGATTCAAGAAAAATGACAACAAGGAACAGCAAGTAAGCTGTATTGTGGGTGATCATTTTGTTCAGTGGTATACTCCAATATTTTACCCATGCATGCCTTGGTAGAAGCAAAACGAACAGGGTCATGACTGGTAGCATTAACAATCTGGTTAGGGGATACAGACCACGCAGGATAATATTTTTGTAGCGCCATTCATACCAATCGCCATGCCATACAGCCTCAACCATTTGTTGGGTATTAGGATGAGCCACAAATCCTTTCTGTTTATAGTTAAGAGCCATAACCAAACGTGGAAATAATAGTCCAGGACAATCTCCGCTCTTCTGCCTTAGAATAAGATCCATTTCCTCTGTACTCCGACAGCACGCAATTAGATCCACAGCAAAAGCTGATATTTCCTCAGATAACTCCTGATAACTGTTCCGAAATTCGGGGACCATCATTGCACACTGATTCAATTCTGCAGATAATTCAAATGCAGTAGCAATGGGATCATGCGTGGAATGGCAAATATACGCCGGATTCGTGATGGCTCTGTACAGACTCAATCGTAGTGTCTCCCCATGTAGGAGATCATCATGTTGTAAATGGAGAATACACTCCGGACATCTGCAATCTGGTGGATGAGGTTTAATAATTCGATGACCACGTTCAATGAGCAACTCTATTATCTCATAGTGACCACATTGAGCTGCAAGGATAAGCGGAGTGACGTGATCGGGAAAATCTGAACTATGGGTAACTCCTACAAACTCCAAACCCGGAGCAGTCTCTTGAAGTTTGTCCAGAAGCATCTGCAAAACCTTTATCTGATTGTCACGAATCGCAATCAGAACACAATCACTTAAATCAATGCCTTGCACGTCCAGCAAACATTCTACCATTGGTTCGGACTTATTCTGGGCCGCAATGTGCAGAGCAGAAACACCTTGGAAATTCACACAGTTTACGTTGAAATCGGGATTTTCCCCAAGGAATGTGCGCACTTCGTCTACATTATTGTTGGCTACCAGTTCAAAAAACTTTTTTTCAGATTGGGCCAAGTGAGGTAAAAGGATGCTGGATCTAGGTTCTAGTGGTAATGAGACCTTTTCTTCGATATTCTCCATTCGACGATATCCCCCGGGACTGACGCTCCAATGGCCAAATGATAGCAAACTACGCTGCTTATAATTTGGTGGAGGGACGCCAGATTGAACGGAAAGCTTCTCTGAATGAATAGATTTTCTATATTCTTGAGCCCCAGGCGAGGGTGGATTAGTGGGAGAAAAATGTTCTCTCATTTTAAGGCCGTAAAAAATCACAGGTAGAAAATTGTATATAATTGACCAATTCTATCAGTGGATAGACAACTGAATATTTCTAATAAATGTTTTCCGTAGTCATGGTTTCAAAACGAATGTTTTTAATTGGAATACCAGCCTGATTCTCGTTTTAATCTATGGCGTTGACCATCAGAGAGGAACCAAATTTCCCTTCCGAATTTTTCCCTTACATATTGATCTTCTCGCGCACGAAGATTTACAGGACTGTTTGTAGTCAAACGTTCTTTACGTTTGTGCACTACTTTCTTATTAGCTTTATATAACTTGCCCGCTGAATACAAATGTCCGGAAATTTCTTCTTCCAAATATTCGCTCCTCGTGGAAGACCCCTTGGATTCGGTGGATTGTATTGGATTTAAATCAGCACGGTGGTAGTTAACAATCACACGTGGATTTCTTGGTTGTGTCAGTCTAATTTGTCGGTAAATCAATTGCGGTTCCTCCGCTGGTCTCTCCCGCTTTTCATTGGAAAATGTCTTTGGAATCTTCGGTATTAATTTATGTACACATCTCGCGAGAACAGCAATGAAGAAGACGAGTATCAATGTACATGTGATTATAAACCAAATACGTTCCTTTCGAAGTTCTATGGATAAAATAGTAAAGTTTGATGCAATTAGTTTGGTTTTAAATCAGAAAACTGAGAACCTACCAGGAAGGCATAAACTGACGGCTTCATCAAAAAATACCCCACTTCCGCAATTAAAATTTCCATCACACAGCAATTCATGATTGATACACAATGAATAGTTAAGTATTCTGCATTGGATCTCGTTTTCCTGGCATGTTATTCCATTCGCTTCTGTTAAAATACACTTATTACATTACAGATACGTATTAATACAGTGGCACCCCGAGATACGAATTTAAGTCGTTCCGAGACTTTGCTCGTCTGTCATCTCCAACCATTTCTCTCTATTGAAATTTATTGAAATGATATTAATACGTTCCAGTCTCAAAAATGCTACTCCTATTTTTTCTCGTGTTCTTGAATAAAAAATGAATTTATGAATGACAAATATTGAATAAGAACCATAGACAATCACACCTTGCGTTCATAGTTGTTTATGATTTCATATTTTAATTCCATAGACTTTTTTCTATAATAGAAATATAAAAAAATAGAAAGATAAAGAAGCAACTTATCTGAATCTCATGCATTCCCCATGAGATATACAACCAGGCACAATCGCAGTAACCTGAATGATCGTGTGTAATGTCACAGAGCTTATCTCAAATTTCGCTCGTACCTCAAACAAAAATTTTGTTCCTTCGACAACATTCGTATCTAAAATCACTCATGTAATTGAACTGCGAGTGGTCCGTCACAAGCAGTTCGAGGTACCACTATATCAGAATTCAGAATATCTCAACAAATGTTTCAAATTTAATATTGAAAATTTAAAAATTGATTTGAACATCTATTGTTCCACTCACGTACTTCGTGAAGATGTTGCTGTTATCTTTAAAGGATAGCTAGACCCATCCATCAGTAACGAAATTTTCAAATCTGGGAAGATTGCTACATAAGTTGCAGACAAGTTTATTGACCCATTAAAAGGATTATCGTTCTCATCTAAAATCTACAAAAAATATGTTTTCGATAACAAATATAGAAACATTATAAACTTGTATATTCTTCGTAATATTTTGTTGTCTGCTATCTTTTAGTGCTTCCAAAACGACAATTTTGAAAATTTTGGTCTCATTGCCATCAGATATAATTGAGTCCGTATGGAATACAATAGTACAGTTTTTCTCTACTTCATTTAATCCCAAAACCATGCTATCAACGTAACCCATTCCATAGGGAAGAAAATAATTTATTGTTAGGGCATTTTTGCAAATATCAGTCAAATCTGAAGAGAGTAGTAATAATTAAAATATATTCTGCTCTATACCAAATATCGCTTAGTTACCAGTTATTTTATTTGAATCGGTAAATTGATGTATTTCTTGGATAAAAATGAAAAATACAAATATAAAGAAGAATTTCATAATATGACTGTTTTTGTACATAACGTCAGCTATGCACCTTCAAGCATAACTGACGTTATGTATAAACTTGTCACAGTAACGTATGATATAAATGAAGGGTATCCTGTTTTTCAGTTGCTTTTATGGTTGATTGTTTTGCTAAACTTTTTTACAGAAAGTACTGATAGATTGTCAGCATTTTGGCATTTTTAGAAACTAATCACAATGATTTTATCATCAAAACTTTTGTTTTATAACTTAAATATTAGTTCGCCTCCCCGAGGCACTGCTGGTGTAATGGTATCATGCAAGATTCCCATTCTTGCGACCCGGGTTCGATTCCCGGGCAGTGCACTTTCTTATTTTGCAATTTATTAATAATTTAAAAATTAATTTTTGTTAATAACACAATTTCGAATATTTCCGCTAAATCTTATTAAATCAAAATTCTTTATACGAACGTAATAATATAATATTTTGCAAGTAATATCTTGAAACGCCATCTATTAGGAATTTTACTTACAATCAGCTGTGTAAGTAAATATTTTCCTACACAAAACCTTCCCAATAGAAGATCAACATTACACTTATAACATGAAGTCCCGCTCATATGATCTGTGATCCCACTTTAACCGCTGCTCCTGACGAATAAACCAGAAACTTTTGAACCTCAATTTCACAACTCATACAAGCTCACGTTCCTTTTCAGCACGGATCACATCTCACTTCCCTTGAAACCATTCTCCTCAAAATTTGTTTTCTCCTGCTGCAGTGCTTTCTCCAGATACAACAAATATTCGGAAATGTTGTTATCATTGCGAAATGATCACAAAGAACATCTTAACTTGCTCACATCGCAAGCTACACAAGGTACAATAAAATATGATTTGTTTACATAAATAATTCTAATCTCATGCGTTTTAGTTGTAGTGGATTTCTGTAAATTAGCCATCGATTTCCTCCACAATGGTCCTAATACAAAACTGTACAAGTCTGCAGCGCATAAATTGGACGTAGACACCGAAGAAGTAGAGAATTGCGTGCATGGTTTGTGCAATTTATTGCTGTTAGCCTGCAAACATAAGGTAAATCATGTTGGATCCTTCACTGGCTTGTAAATCAGCGCGATTTTCCAGTTGAGCGAGGCTGATTTTCGGGACTCCATTCTTACTATCGGTTTTAATAATGAACAACAGACAGTCTTAGCTGAGTTTTACAAAACCAAAGCTTCGGAAATTGAGACTGTGCTCGGTCGTTTGGCTGTTGAAGAAGACCACTATAAAAACCTTGAATGGAGATTTGTGGTCCAAGTAAGTGCAATTAATTGCATTTCAATTTATCGCAGATATAAAAAAAACATGCAATTTTTAGGTTGGTTCAAAATTGCTTCCGCAGCAAGTCACGCCTTTAATTGAAATGGATTTAACTGTAAAACCACAAAATAAGAACACAACACAAAGTATATTACTTCAAACCGATCTCACTAATTTGGTACATATAACAAATAAACTAAAAGCGGCATTGGCCGAATCTAGAAGTAGATATTCGAGAAAACTTCAAACCACATTCCTGGAAACTTAATATTACATGCCTAATTGTATCATTGCAGTTTGACAAATTAAATATTATTTCATATTTTATTCCTATATCCTATATTTAGTATGTATAAAAGTTATAGAACCACAAAAAGTGTCGAAATATAAAAAGTCGTCAAATTGTACTGTTTGTTTCTATTTATGTTTGGAGTTCCCAAGTGTTTCCAATGCTGTTTAATCAAAAAAATTGCATGCATTTTATACTTACAAGGAATGTACAACAGCATAAAACCTAAAATGAAATAGGCGTAATAAGCGAATACATTCACATTTGATCGTAATGCTAATTTCCATTCAATGCACTTTGACTCCTGAAAACTTAATATTATTTTCTTATATTAATATGCGAAATTGTATCAATGCCTTTTAACAAAATAAATGTTATTTCATATTTTATTCCTATATCCCATATTTATTGCGTATAAAAATTACACAACCACAAAAATGGTCGAAATATAAAAAGTCGTCAAAATGTACTTGTCCAGGGTTTATTTGTTTTTCTTTGTGGTTGGAGTTCCCAACTGTTTCCTACGTTGTTTAATCATGTGATAGTACATTTGTGGAAACACTAAAAATCCTTATTAATTATAAAAAAAAGTTGTTTGCAATTTCTACTTACATGGAATGTACAAAAGCATGAAACCTAATATGAAATAGGGATAATAAGCGAATACACTCGCATTTGATAGGAATGCTGGTTTCCATTCAATGACCTTCGATTCCTCGTACGTGGCATACAATGTCAAAAGTTCTCCAGTCACACCAATAGGATACAACACGTAAAATGTTGTATACCTAAAATTTTAACATTAGTTCCTTTCAGTTGAGATGATATTTATTATATTTACCTCAACCATAGAAGGAAATACGGAACACTTTTGATGAGATTAAAAGCATAGTTTGCATAACGAATGATTTCTGTTATACTCCAAGCAAAGAGTAATAGAATAAAACCAAGAGATTCCCTAGGGGTTTGCGTGATCATCAGTGAACCACATACAACAACTACTCGACTCGTGATCTGCTGAATTGTAACTTGGACGCTTGATGATACCAAGCCAAAGGCAGCGTGAAAGATTTCCAATACAGCCAAATTCTGGAAGATGATCAAAGAAGTTGAAACTTTGTCATATAGTGATGCTTTCTTCGTATCGGTGGTGAGAAGATGTTCAATTGTTTGGTACATTAAATAAGACCATCTGTCGAGAGAACATTACAAAGCATTTTTAATAATTTAATATCATAAATGTTAATGAATTATTTAAGATATTTACCCTAATGTTTGAACTACATTGTATGCCAGCAAATAGAAAGTGGCCAAAGGGTTCTTGGATTTGGCTATCTTGGTCTTCTTTTCAGATCCGCTGCCCATTTTGTTCTGGTGAAAGTGCAAAGTGCAGACGCCGTTTATACAAAACCGGTAATGAGGTAGTAACTAATTATGCATTGATGACACGCAGAAACATTGAATATCATTGATTAAATTCTATTTTGTGCCACCTTATGGTGGATAAAAGGATATGTTGTCATAATGTAATGATGGCTGCCTATTAATTAACATTCAAATTACTTATAATTTATTGCGTTATAATTTATTTATTATGTTAAAATGATAATATTCAGTATTAAAATAGATATTTACATGATAAATTGACCTAAATACATTTTGATCAATAATTTTAGGTGTTATATCGGTTGCCTGTATTTTTAGATAGGTCATACATTTATTTTTATTCATTGTTTAAAATTACAAAGGTATTTTAAAACCTTTGACGCATTTTTTATCGTATAAAGTTATGTTTTAAGATGTGAAATGTGATAAGAAATTCCGTCATTTATTATTGCTCCCTCTTTTTGGTCGCATCTTTGCAAAATGTCCGACTGACAGACCAACATACTCCGATTTCGAGTGTCAGAACCAGATTGTGTTGACAAGCGACCGTGTGCCTTGGAAAATTTTATTTTCCCGAGACAGCAGAACGTCCACCTGGAGCGTATTCACAGTTTACGGCCATCGCCAGCATTTCCCTACGTCCACCCCAGAAGAATCGCAATTTCTGAGGTAAATACGGTGATAATCTACGCCGCAGTGCGCGAATATTCGTCGAAACAACTCCCATTTGGACTGTCCATTGTGTTCGGCTACGGAACAATCAAGCCATTTCTCATAGGCGAAATATTGCGGTTTGTTACATTTTGTGTATGATTGCAGGCATCATGTCGGCAGGTCCCTACAACTACTCGTATATTTTCAAATACATAATCATTGGGGATATGGGTGTGGGAAAAAGCTGTCTCCTACATCAATTCACCGAGAAGAAATGTAACACTGATTATGGATTGTTAGATTTGTTTTTAACGATGGTGTTTTAGTTATGAGTGACTGCCCGCACACGATCGGCGTGGAGTTTGGGACAAGGATTATTGAAGTCGCCGGGCAAAAGATCAAGTTGCAGATCTGGGACACCGCTGGCCAGGAGCGATTCCGAGCAGTGACACGCTCATATTACCGAGGTGCAGCTGGTGCACTAATGGTGTACGATATCACTCGCCGATCCACATACAACCATCTTAGCAGTTGGCTGACTGATACAAGGAATCTGACCAACCCCAGCACAGTTATATTCCTCATAGGCAACAAGTGTGATTTAGAGGGCCAGAGAGATGTTACCTACGAGGAGGCCAAACAGTTTGCTGACGAGAATGGTTTGATGTTCGTAGAGGCCAGTGCAAAAACGTACGTTTCAGTTATCACTAATCGACTTATATTTACTAATAGCAATAATTTGTTAACTCTCAGTAAATTAAGAAAGAATCTATAAATGTTTTCATTTTATTGAAACAGACGACCTGCTAGTGTGTTAACTTTTAATAGGTTAAACTTTGTTAAATTGGAACTTGATATTGGATAAAAAATTTTAAGTGAAAAACTTAAAAACAAGTTGATAGACTCAGCAAAAATGTGTTACATGTCAATTTCTAAAGGTATATATTTAACAAGTCGACGTCGACAAATTGCATACATACATACTAAATAATTCTATAATAGAGCCAACACTGAAAGTGGATTCGATTTAGCTTAACACTTGCTAAGTTTTGCAATTAACACAATCAGCGACAAGATTCCAAGTTTAAGGCGAGGGGACATGAGAGATTTTGTTTAATAATAATTTCGTCTGGAAATCGTTTAAATTTCAATTCAAATTTAAAGTCTTAAATGGACGAAAACCGATAATGGACGACAATATTAATCCATTTCATGGCAGAGAATACATAATTATATAAAACAAATTAAGTTCGTTGGGTTGGAGTAAACGCCTTAGTTCGAAGTCACCAAAAACCAAGATATGAAAAATAAACTAATATTAATCATCATAATATATTTCATTCAGTATTCACTGAAAATATTCCATCAACTCAGATATCTCTTGGTAATTTCTACGGAATGATTTATCAAATCAAATAATTATTTTTACGATTAAAATTTCCAGATTTTCATTTTTGTATGACAATTGCCCGGTATCTTCCAAGAATAAAAAGTGGAAGTGCGTTACCAGTCGGTGCTAGGTAACTGATACAAAAAATGTCTGTTTCAATATTTATGCCACGTTGGGTCCCTAAAAACATGTTATCGGTTTATTAATGACAGGCATACCTTTCATACGAGTGGGAATGATTGTATCGAGACTTCCCGATATATTTCAGAGTCGATAATTTTCCACTGTTTGGTAAAAGAATCGGCCCTCAACAATATTTCCCCATCGTTGAGTCACGTAATACATTCAACAAATAGAAGTCATACCTTTGAAAGCAATGAATACTTTTCAAGTTAATTATTTCATTCATTTATGTAGATGGAAATATTCTTAAATACTTATATGGTAATAGATCACTTAAGATAACTTTTCGATATCAATAAATGTAGCCTCTTTAAAGTCTGCACTTTCAATACTAAATATTATAGATATTTTTTTTAATGTTTAGCCCTTAATTACAAGTTTTAGAACGTATTGTCCCTGCATTAACAATCTCACCCTCATAGGTCATGGCATTTAATCGCACATTTACTTGAAAATTGTTTGTATTATTAATTGAAATTAATGTGTAATTTACAGTGGAATGAATGTGGAGGAGGCATTTCTGGAAACTGCCAAGAAGATATTCCAAAGCATTCAGGACGGCCGGCTGGATCTGAACGCGGCCGAGTCAGGCGTGCAACACAAGCCGTCGCAACCAGGCAGGAATAACCTTGCAGGCGATGCTGCCTCCGCAAAGCCGGATAATTGCGCCTGCTAGTTTAGTTTACCAACCGACACACACAATAACACGCAAACCCACATATAAACTCAACACGCTGTGAGCAGACAACCGATAAACAGAAACATTCTTTACTCAACCTTAGTGCAAACAAAACACAATTTTGCGAGATAAACAAAAAATCGCGTTGCAACAGCTGACGGGCCAAAAACTAGACGAAAACAAAACCGTTTTACTAGTGTTAGACGAGTTCAACTCGATAATTTCCATGGCGTTTGCACGATTTGATGGGTTATTTTATGATCTGCTGAGAATCGTGCTGGTTTTAAATTGTCCAACGTATTCTATGTTTCTTTCAAAGATGAGCATCCCAGTGGAACGTGCAGCAAAATGATAATGTGCAAGATAAAATTAGATGAACTCGGGATATATATTATAAGATTTAGATACTGGAATGATGTGGATTTGCCGTTGCCGCAAAGCTATGACAACGGCAGTGTTACTGTACATTCACTAATATTAATCATAATATAGGCTTCTTTTATGTTTACTATTGTGCATTGCGTTTGGTGGTTCGGTATTTGTGGTAGCACGACAACGGGCGAGATACGAGGATTATTTGAGAACGTTCCATGTCATTGTTTCGAAATTTCTTGCTCTCACGGTAACAGTTTAGGTAAACATTCAATTGAAAGAATACAATTAATGAAAGCATCAAGAATTAAAACAAAGAGTATACATTTCCAAGTTATTAATGTTTGTATGTGATGTATAATTAATTACTACTGATTATTATTATTGATAGTTATATATACTTATGATAAGGTTTAATGCAGGATTGAATGTTTGAGGGGGCGAAATTATGAAGAAAGTACATTGATAATAAAACGATTGTGCATTAAATTTACAAATTCTTGCATTACAGTTGAAATAAACCAATGAAATATGTTTATTTTTAGTTAATAAAATGTTTGGAGAAATTAACGTTTTCAGGATATATTATTGTTACTGGAAATTTAATTTAATTTCAAAGTCGCAGAACTCTTGATACAAAATGGTATTTCCAATTATATAAAGATTAATTCAACAAATTGGGATTGGAACCGTTTCATAAGTATGGTCGGATATTAAACTGTAGATAATAGGGAAAAGAAACACAGCATAGAATAGTTTGAGATAGTAGTGGGTCAACCCTATGTCCAGCATGTTTGGTGGGCATAGATTATGCTTTTCACGTGTGGCAGAGAAAGTAAAGTAATCGAAACATGACTTATCAATAAGCATATAATTAAAGTGACCTGACATATTTCAGTTAGGTTCTTACTCAAGTATCGAGCGACCAAGAACAATAAAATGTTAAATATGAATTAGGCATAACTGAGTAGAAATCATACTTCAAATATATTTTAATAAGTTTTATTTATATCTCATAATCGTTTCTAATGAAAAGCTGGTATAAAAATCGAAAATAGGCCTGTTCCGGGTTCGTGCCCTTTCCATAAACGGAAGTTTGTCGTTTTGGGGGACAGTTGCACTTGAATTTTTGGTGATTTTGTTGTTAGAGTTCTTCCTCACTGCGCTTCACAGACGCACTGCCTTAAACTAATTCCTAATCTGAAATACAATGAAACATCTGGACAAACTCAAATGGAACGTTTACATATTGAAACACCTCAATGCGCGTTTGATACAAAAATATAAATACACGTCTAAAATCACGCCCGCACTTTTCTCCAACTTAGTCACCGCCTTAGTTATGCCGCTTCTGTGTCACATTCGCGGAAATTATAAAATTACAAATGACAAACTTCTTGTATAAACGATGACTTAGTATAAGTTACAAATTACACATGATTTAAAGTAAAGTATTAATTCTACAGCCGCAAGTCAACGTACAATGAGATATAATATATTTTAAACAAAGAAAAGAAATGATCTGTGATGGAAGACAAACTTAAACATGTTTTTGTCTGGAATCATATTTTGGCCATACATCTCCCGTTATATCTCGCCTCCATCAGTTTCTCTAAATAATTGAATAGATTGTAAATTTCTACTTGAATTTGTGAATATTTTGGCCTTTTCTGATCACCGAATGCATATCATCCACTGTATTCGCATACTTCATAAATATATGTCTAAAGTGCACAAAATGCGTTATTGTGATATCCTTTCGAGAGGATAGTATGATAGATAGTGTAAAAACATTTTACGTTCCTGCCACTGCCTGTCGTCGACGCCACTGCTTCACTAGACACACTTTGGTTTTCATTCCGTTGGAAATTTCTCGCTTCGCACAGTATTTGTACGTTGGAAATCACGAGAGGATAGCCACACTTCGTCGCACGCCGTTTCCGTTCATGTTGATGTTATCTAAACTGGACCACTTTTTGAAGCCATTCTTGAGCGCTTCAGCGGCGTATTTGTCTTCCATGACGCGCGACATCGCCTCCAGTTTCTGCGCGCGATCGTTACTCAGCGGTTCGCTAGGGAAGGACAAATCGTTCGCTTTCGCCAGCGTGCGCAGATCGAAGTAGTACTTCGCGTACACGCTGGACGGCACGTTGATGTTGAATTGGAGCAATTCGAGGAACTGACGCTCCAACTCGTTCATGTCTTCGACGGTGATGTCCTTGAGAATCTGGCAATAGTCCACGTTCCACACGGCCTGATCGTCCCACACCTTCGACGCTAACAGTATGGCAGCTAAAACGTAATTTCATTAGCTGCGTCGTATACAGCAAACAAATACAATATGCGAACGCAAAACAAACGTGCAATATTTGCCTAAACATAGCTTGTTCTGCTTAGTGTTTGCTTTCGTTTATTAGAATAGCAAGCAATTAAATTAAGCTTGTACGTACCTAAGACAATTCGTTTCCAATTCGAAGGCGCAATATCCAATTCTGCGTACGTTAAAAGTCTCTCGAGATACACAAGGGTGATGATTGCACACTCGGCGGTTAATTGCGCCGCGTTGAAAAGCGTCCGCACAAACTTGTAGATATGCCGATGCTCTGGATTATGTTTGTCGTAATCTTCACCGACCACTTCCCTCGTGAGGGGATGCAATCGCTCATCGAAGATTTCGATTTGTCGCTCGGAGACGCGATTCTTTATGTGGAAGTAAATCGCCAGAGCGACACACTTGACCGTATTCTTGAGATTCGGCTGTGATACAGTGCTGTCGTCCAGGTAGATCGTCGAACACGAGCTGCTCTTCTTCAGCGGACGATCAATGGTGCCGTGTTCGGCAGGCATGCCCTTGCGCCGTATGATCCCGTTCTCCAACTCCACTTTTGAGCGCTCGAGAAAGATCGTCTTCACCATTGGATCCTGCGATGGATCAGACTCGCCATCATCGCCCTCGCGCTCGCTGATGTGCTGAAGGTTTGTAGTTGAGACATCCTCGGGGATAGACTCTTCGACCGGATGTGGTACTCGGTGCGTCGGCTGGGGGCTCGAATAGGAGCAGCAACTCGATTCGTTGCCCATCGTCGTCGCGAGTGTTGCGACTCACCGGCGACACTGGCTGGTTTGCGCGGTGGCTACTAGCCGGTTGTGGTTCTCATCTTGTGCCCGCTGCGAAGTGCATCACGGACGGCATAGGTTTGCTCACTGAACGCGCAAGCACTGCTCGTCGTCGTCGTCGTCGAAAGTATAGGCGCAAAATTAACGTTATTGGCACAGACACCACACTCTCGACGTATTTTACCGCAACAACACAGCCTAGTGATAACTGACTTTATCTGTTTTTATTCATTCTAGCACGACTTCGCACGTATACAAATTTACTTCAGTCAATGCAGCGAATGGAATTAAAAGATTTTGACAGTTCAGCTATTCAATCATGGCCGAAGTTTCAATAGACAAGTTGAACATGCGCCCATTTACAAGATCTCTTTGTCTTAAAATAAAAATAAATACATTAAAATTATTTTAATTAGTAATAATGCTACTCGACATGAAAGCTTTTCTCTTATAATGACTAATATTTCAACGAGAATTGACATAGCATAGGAAACAGTGCTGCCAACAAACAATTAAAAAATTTATATATACTAAGTGTATCGAGATATGAAATTTTCAAATATTTAAAGTAGATAAACTGGGACGACTTGCAGTATATTAGCCTTCTTGGCCGTAAAAGAAAAATACTCATAAGTTTGTAGGCAATAACAATCATAAATTCTGAATGAGTTGATGGGTGGACTGTAAGATAGGCAACTCACATCTCGAAAGATTTGATGAGCTATTTTATCGAAATTATAATTGTGAAACGTTTGAAAATTCAAAATCAGTGGTCGATTAACTGAATTAACATAGCCCTAGTGGTTTTAAGGCATGGAACACGTCTTACGACTCAAGCAGAGAGGAGTAACCGAGGGAAATTGCTGATCCACATATCTATCAGGTGGTGTGGTGGTGTAATTTGCTTAATACTTACCGTTACCATTTTTAACTTACTTTCTAGATATTTTCCAGGTTCCAACTAAAATTATTGGTGCCCACCAAACATTAAGGGCATTAAGTGTATGTGTTATTTATTGTAAAATATGTTATTTGCAAAAAAGCGAGTGAAATCGGAATTAGAATAAAGGTCTCACATATAGTAAAAAAGCTCATATTCACCATGTGTGAGCGCACTTGTTAGAGGCAGGAACTCTTACACTTGCAATTCATTTATTATTAACATCATTAAGGGGGCGGAGAGAAAATGATAATGTAATTATTATAGAATTTATATTCAAATCACTTAATTGAGTTTAGGTGACAAGCTGAGAAGGATTTTACCTGCTAAGCATCGAAAATATTAGATCTTCCAGAATTCAGAAAAACCAAATAGATCTAGAAGACTAGATATTTCTATAGTTACCAATTTGGTTAAAAAACAAAATGCAAAACTTGTCAGTCTAGAAATTTTAATTAACTTAAATTCCAAATCTTGGGAAAATATTATCCTTTTCGTGTCCAAATTTACCAAAAACCGCCGTTATTAATGGGTAACAATCATGGAAGACGCGATCGAGCTGAATGCGTAATGAAAGCCCACGCCAAGAAGCGCAAAAAGTTGCCATTTTACCTCTCACTTTTAAGATACCAGAGATGCAACGTCTATCATATGATCTTTCTGCTCTGCAAGAGGTAAAGGTGCCCTACATTTGGCTGGTGGGCGTCATGGGGTGCGGGCGGGACACACAGGCGGAGTCGATGCAGGCGAACTACGGATTTGAGGTAATTAAGATCAGCGCTCTCCTACGATCGCATGCGACCAACGACACGGACCGCGGCCGCGTCATCAAAGAAAATCTGGATATGAAAAACGGCTTCATTCCCGATGTGCGTGCCACTCTTTATGAGGACACTCACATTTACAAAGGATTAACAGACGATTATTCTAGACTTGCTGAAGGAGGAGATGCTGAAGAAAGCAAAGCTCACCAGTGGTTTCATCCTCAATGGTTTTCCGTTGAACCGCGAGCAAGCAGATATGTTCATCAAAGAAATTGGACCAGTTGATGTTATTATCGTTTTGATTTGCTCCACTTCAGTGATGATGGAAAAGATCACTTCTAAAATGCCACATCTAACTAAACAAGAATTAAAGGCCCGAATTAGGTACTTTCAAAGAAATCAACGACGGTCATTGAGAAAATACGATACTAAAGTTGAGAAAGTACGTTTTAAATGAAAATATTTTCGCAAATTTTAACAATTTCACTTCCAGTTTGACACCAGTAAAGAAACAGCGGATGATATCTTCCCACGGATACAATCAGCAATGAATGTTCGCATATTTGGTGAAGCAACAAAGAAATTAGTTGATTAATTACCCAATTATCCAATGTCCTTGTTGGGAACTAGTTTGATTGACGACTACCGCTTGCTAATTCTACCTGCATCCGAAATTACCTGTACTGAAAGTTTCATAATTCAGAGTGTCATGTTAATAATCGCGCCGTGTAATAAAAATTATGTGTCGTCTACAACAATATCTAATTTTGTATGTTTTCCTAATATATATTCCAATGGGGAACAGTGCCGGTTGTTTACAAGAAACACGCTTAAAGAAGTATTATAAAATCAAGAATTGTCGGCGGTCTGACCAAAGTGCTGTTGGGAGGACCACGACAAAATCCCTTAAGGAATGTGCCACATATGCTGGTGAGAAAAATGCGTTGGCCTTCAATTACAGCCCACCAGAAGCTGCCAAAAGAAGGCGTAAACCAACTTACAATTGTCACGCTCTTGGGTGTCCAGAATTGAATAATTTTACAGCTCTTATTAATGATACACTATTTGATTACTACAGTTCTTATGGTAATGCTACGGGTAACGTTATAAACATGTCACTAGTAAACATTAGCTAAGACCATTGCAGTTCTAGAGAATTCTACTTGTATCAGATCCATTGGGGTTTTCCGTCTTATTCCTATTAAGTTGAATTATTCAGCAGCGGAGGAGTATTGCCAGTCTTTATTTAGTGATCTAGCCCACGTTCTTTCTGAAGTTAGAACGAATTCCTTGGCGAAAGTGTTGGCAACTCTTACAGATTGGTACAAAGCTGCGTATATTGGTCTGGATGACAGAAAGATAGAGGGCAGATATGAGACGGCTTTGGGCGATCCAATCAACTGTTATAAATTTCGCGCTTGGAGTCCCGGCCAACCAAGAAATGTACTTCGAAGTGATGATTGTGTTATCCTGGAGGATACAAAAGTATGGAAGATTGTTAATTGCAAGCATGAAATGGCTTCTATTTGTGAGATGTATCCAACACCTCCGGAAAAATCCATGAGTAAATATCTAGGTGTTGATTGCGAGGAATTTGACGAGTCTGGTAACTTACTTCTTAATAACTTTCTGAATCAAATATGGAAACTATTGATTTTAGCTGAAAGGAATACTTGCAAAGAATATAAAAGGATCAAAATGAAGAAAGGGAAGAAACGCAACCGATGCTTGGATTAAATTTATGTGTCTGCAAATTTCTTATGTTATGTAGGGTTAGAAATTTGTTATTTAAAAGGAATTAGTAAATATTAAATGCGAATCTATATTTATTAGACATAATTATTGAAGGTTTATTGCAAGAACTGTTTTGTACTTCATTATGTTTTCCACCAATCTACAAGTGCCACCAGTGCTTTCAATAAAACTCGTCATCGTTCATTGAATTGGCTAAATATGTGATTTATTGTGCAACGGCAGCACTTTTTGTTACAAGTTCATCCAAATATTCTGCCACTTCCACGAAGATTTCATCCGGATTGCGTTCAGCGTTGATCTGAAAACAATGCTATTAACTTCTGCCAGGCGAATTAGATAACCATCCACAGTGCAATACCCGTTTCAATTTAGCAGCATAGTGTTCAACAATTTCGTTATTGTAAGTGTTAAATGTCACCAGGCGTTTCTTGATTGTTTCCTCATTATCGTCCACACGACCGGAACTAACACCACGACCCAACAACCTTGCTGTGAGAGTCGCTTCCGGACAGTCGAAGAAAAGCACAAGATCCACGTACGCAATTGTATTCTCAAATTGAATACCTTGAATCTTTTCTCGGGGGTAACCATCAATCAAGAAACCTGATGGCTTATCGGCTTTGAGCATCGCCTCGCGGAGCAAGTCTAGGACAACTTCCATCGGCACGAGGGCACCCTTCGCCATGGTGTCACTGAGTTCCTGACCACGTGACGATCCGCTGGACACCTGTGGGTTTAAAATTGCGGTAGTAGTGAAACAGACTTTCAAAATTAAATTACCTCAGCACGAAGGAGGTCACCTGACGACAAGTGGGTGAAACCATAGCGGGCTACGATTTTGTCACACTGGGTACCTTTTCCAGAGCCAGGACCGCCGAGTACCCAGATGATGGGCACATTAAAGGTGGGTTTTGTCTGCAATGGTAGAGTATTTACCTTAATATACCAAGAGGAGAATGTTATTATATAATATTCAAAATGATATATACCGGCGCCATATTGTCGGTCAATGTGAAATACCCGAGCACAACTAAATATAAAATAACGGTAATCGCGTGATCTGTTCATCCACACCGCAGTTGCGCTACTGAATTAGTTTCAATGCTAAGCTGGCTTACAGGAGTTCGAGTCGAGCGCACATGTTTCGACACATTTGCCAAGTGTCTAGTAACTCAGCAGGAAATAGCCTATTTTGCAATACAAACTTATAATACAATGCTATACAAACGTGAAATAGTAAATAATACATTTTCATATAGGTTACATAGGCTATTGGTTTTATTAACCTAAAAGGATTGGGATCCTCTGCAGACTAAGAACAAATAGACGTAGCATATGCTTGCTCCTGAAAAGTAATGAACCGGGGTCGAATAATGTTTTGGTTTGTTACTCCTTACACTTGTTTGGGATGAATATATTTAACCCAAGCCAATTAGCTTACTGGAATATTGATTTTAATTAATAATTAAATGAATTTGCACATACAAACTGAACCAGTTATTCAACCGGAGTGGCCATGATGTTAAATTTAAAGCATTCACGTTTAAATTTTCTTACCGAAGGCCCATGACACTCCTTACAACATGGTCCAACCATCATAAAAACAAATCACAAGGATGAACACACTAAACTCTGAGCATAATTGTAGTTTGTCACAAAAATGTCAAATTGTCAAGAAAGTCATCCCTAACTATTAATTATACTGAATTTTCAAAACCTTCAATAATATTCCACAATTCACCGAAAATTATCCTAGTCGTACTGCTAACGCTTACAGTAGGAAAGGAGCCTTATTGGTTAACCTTCAAAAGCTATCAAACAACAACTACTTCACACTTTTATTGAAATAGGTTAAATTCACATTTAAAAATAACCTACTATTCTCCTACCAAAATTTTTGAGACTTTATTAACGTGTATGGTAGGGAGATTTAAAATTAGAATTCACTTACCTCCTCGTTATCCATATTTGCAGCTGGTTTTAAAATGATTGAATTTTGTTATATCTAAAATTTATCTGTAATGGACTTATGGTGTTTGAAAAAGATGTTTACAGCTCGCAAGACGGTTGCTGCCTGTCCGAAAGCACCGAGTTTACTGCGGAAATCTTGGACGCACATTTTGAATCAATATTTTCAATGTCAGGCCTGAAGTGAGGAAAGGGGATGGTTCTGTGACCCACATTTGTCTGGGAAAAGGAGCCGCTGCCCCAATATCACTTCCACACTGAAAACGTTCAATTGAGCGATGAATTAATCAAAACAAATATACGTCAATGCGATTTAAAATTCATTAACTCAGAATGCGTTTGCTATTCGTTTAATAAACTAACTAAAATTGACATAAACTTAAGATATACGTGTACATTCGTCAATGAATGTCCCTAGAAAACTACTATAATGTCTATAAAAATCTTACAATCCTAGTCGTTGTAAAATATCTCGATATAAGTGCACTTGCTTTGGATAAATCTATGGTGTGAAATTAACAATTTGATTGTTGTGGAATCACCGAGCACCAAAAATTTGTTATCATTTTATATGAAAATAGTACCACAATATATAGAAATTCGCTTTGATATCTGTGATTTTTGTTTGTTTGTTAGAAAATTGAGTCCCATATGAATTATCACAAATTTGAACCCACTGTTCGACTATTACATGCAAACATTTGACTAGATTTCTACTTGTTTACAGTTTGGTTGTTATTGGTTTTAGATATGTCCATCCATATAGTTCACCTCACCATAGAGTTGCCGACCGTTTAGTTGATTATATTGGTTTCCTACATAGACATTAACGGCATGCCCGTTAGCGATTCCATTCCCAACATGGTTGGCTCCATTCGCTAATATTCCATTGCCCATTCCTTGCACCTGCCGGCTGAGAGTCTGTATAGGTTCCGCTTCTAGATCCTGTACTTGCATGCTGTCCTGACGTCGTACTGGTAGTGCATGGCCATTTGCGGCGCCATTTTGTAGTGTGGGATTAGGTATACCGTTTGGAAGAGGCTTTCCTTGCGGTAGACTGTGCCCGTTAGAAGGTTTGTCACGCAGGTATTGTATGTGCTCGCGGACCACGCTGCGGAAGTCCTGCTGGACTGGTGCCGTGTCCGTATCACCGTCGACGATGGTTAGTCGGCCGATATCATCCATCGCCTTCAGCATAGGTAGTGAGGATTGCCTAAAGATCTCTAGTCGTCTTCGAAAAGCCGTCACGCTGTCATCTAGGCGTCCCCGACCAAGTTGGAGTTTAGAGCAGTCAAGAAGTATTAAAGTAGGTTTTTGTTTATACTGAAATTAGAATATGTTAATAATGGGGAATGTATAAAGCCAGAATTATCTTACTTTGGCTTCGAATTCATTGGCTTGTGACATATTGCGTGGGTATCCGTCTAGGATAATTCCTGTTGCGTTGGTGTTGGCCGCCATGTGAGAGTCTAGCATGTTCATGATGATGTCCTGCGGAACCAACTCACCGCCGGCGATACAATCGCGAATTTTGGCGGCATCACTCCCGGGCTTGGGATCAGGTGGTTCGGCGGTGACCCGCAGTAACCGCCCTAGACTGATATGTACCCAACCCGTGTCCTTCGCGGCTTGTGTGCATAGGGATGCTTTGTTACTACCCGGTCCTCCGATGACCCAAAGGACATTTGGTATGCCTGGTTTCAGGGGCGATCGGTACGAAGGTGGCTGTTCTTGAGATGATACGGAGATCACCTGAGTCGCGGGTCGCGGAGGTGTTGGGGTATGCTGTGGAGGTGCAGCTGGAATTCCGGCCGCCGCGGCTGCAACTGCTGCGGGGGCAACAGCTGCCGGTGGTATGACCGGCGGTGGTGTTACTTTGTTCACCAGCTTCTCTGGGACAGACGGTGGCTGCGGTGCTTGCATAGGCTAAATAATACAAATTGAATTAGTTAAAAATGGTAAAATTATTTTTAAAAAAATGTACATACAATAGTAGGTAACTCCATTGTGACGTCTTCAGGGACAGATGCCACTTTGCCATTAGAGAAAATAGGTGGGTTGTCCTGCATTCCTAAGATTCTGAACACCGACGCGCGGAAATCTTTGTAAACATCTGCTGGATGTCGCTCTCCATTTACCGATATCAGCATATTGCTCTGATCAAAGTAGTCGGCTACCGGCATCACATTCTTATAAAAGTTGTTTAATTCCATACGTGCCAAGGAGAGAACCACCTGGCCCAATTTGGCACCATAATCAATTTGTCGTTCTAGAACCTTTTGCCTCCAGGAAATTAATATAACTCCGTTTACTACTTGTATCTGTAATTGAAACAAAAAAGAATTTAACAATTTTAACACATGTAATAGAATAATAAAATTTTCCATTTTCAACGTAGGCTTTAACTGTTCTAGCCTTGGTTTTCCATTCGTGAAAAGTTTCCATTCGTGCAAGAATTATCATATTATAATATCAAACAAAAACATTATGGGTTAGGGCCATAACAAATGGCTGTAACCTCAGATTGGGCTGCAAACAAAGACATATTGCACGGCATGCAATTGTGAGTAATTTCGATGTTGTGATAATGCTGGAACGACCGGCAATTACGCGTGGGCTTTAAGTTCAATACTTTCGCGTTTTTCTTTGGTTTTTAAAAACATGCAACTAAAGTAGTCGAGCGCATTTTCTTTTCTCGTCTTTCTTCTGCATTGGTGATAATAGCGAATTAAACATTTAGGTAATTTGTAGTTGAGACGTCTCTATTTCAAATGGAAATGTTTCTGTGTCTATGGAAATGATGACCACACGGATGTACACATGGTTTGAATAAATCAATTATTTTCACACAGTGAGAGTGAAGTCGCCACCAACAAGACGACCAATCGATCGCGGATATATTCATGACCATGTAATGTCCGTCCCAATATTGAAAATAATCAATTGCGATGCGTGATATGAATGAATAAATGCAAGCGTACTAAAATAATTCTATCATTTAACTGCTTTCAAGCTTTGTAGATTTTACTTTTTGTGATATTAACAAATTAACGTTTAATCTTTCTGCTCCAATCATAATTTTAACATTTGGATGCTGATATGTACGGGTGGTGAAATTTGATATTCACATATATCCCTAGATTACCAGGTTAAGATAGACTAGATTAATTTAAATCAACAAGAAGAAAGCTGACTTATATGTCAAAGAAATTTTCGAAATCGATATTTATCGAAACGCTAATATTGGTAAATTCTCGATATTACATCTACAGTATATCAAAATGCCTAGAGAAGATGTTCAATAAATATGAATTGATGTTCAATATATTGAATTTGTAAGTTAGGTTAAGTTCAATTAAATCTAGGTTATAAACTAACGTTAGGTGTATATAAGTATATATTTTCTTATCTTTAACCTAGAATTATTGTTTGTTTCTAACAAGTTCTTATTATTATAAGTCAACTGTTATTTATTAGCCGATTCATATATTCATTAAACATATGTGCATTCGAAGAAATAATTACACATTCCCCTGAGAACTGAGAACCAATAAGAAACTGTAAAGACAAACATTAAAAAGATCGATCCGCATCGATTCCATATTAATTCATTATTACCATTTGTTATTCACGTTTTACATAATTGTACCTTTGCGTAATTACAGAGTAATACGTAATTTCTAAAATTGAAAGTACATGAAGAATTTAAAACAAACAAAAAATCTAATTAAAAAAAACGTTGTAGCAAGCACAGAAGTGACGCACATAATTTAGCGCAAATTGCGTGCGTCGTTGTTTTGCATAAATGCCGCGTTATATTTGAATGCGCGCTCTTGAAACTCAGACCTTCCGCCCCGAGGAAAGTATAATCAGCAAAGAATGAGTTAAGAAGTGGAATCAACGCTGGTGTGCCACCAAACACGCTACGAATCATTTGCATGCATAACCGTTTCGTATAATGGAAAGGGTTAAATATAGCACTTGTAACGGGCAACACGAACTGCAAAGGAAAGAAAAAAAGCTTTTAAATACTCACTTTACTTGAGCACCTAAGTTTTAACAATCACATTAAATATTTAAGCCTTAAGAAAAACGAATTAGTACATATTAAAATCTAATTTTGATGATTTTTATTGGATTGTAAATTATTGTGAATTCATTAAAAACGTTTTATATTAATGTATTATTGTGGACATTGTACTTGTTTGACTAAACAAATCAATATTGAGTACGCACACATAAACACACATACGCATTCTGTATGGGAACATATAATGGTTCGATTGCGGTCAAAATATTGCTATGAGAACCAATAGCGATCATTTAGCGCAGGGACAACGTGTTCGTGGGTAGCATTTTCAATGTTACGATCGGTTCGAAGGATAAACATCATTTACCAAGTAAGAAATATGATGTCATTCAATAAATGTATGTTTGTTAGCCCTTTAAATTATTAAATGAAAACTTGTGATTATGATAGGCTACATTCATAAAATTGAAGTTAGCTTATTTTCAATTGATAATTATTGGTGGTGGTCACAGGGTGGGTGACAGAGCGAGTAGATATCGGTAATTGTTGTTTTGTCAGTCATATTTACATAAGACTAGGGTCAGACTATAACTAAATAGGTTTAATACTCAAAGTTACACAGAAATTTCTGGAAAATTGACAGACCATTCGCCTATGACCGTACATCGACTATTCGGACAATGGAAATGAATATGAAATAATGTCAACCCTTTACGATGGAGCGCACATACACTCCACACCGTATGCCCAGGCTCACTCACCGGCAACTCAGCGGTGTTCGGCCGCGCTCTCCTCGAGATGCCACAGAGTGCTTACGAAGAAAGTCTCGAGTACCAAGGGTTTAATTATAGGCGCGACCGAAAATGACATCCGCAGTACGTTCAAGTATCGGTTTAAAAGTTTTTCTGGGTGACTTCATGCGAAAGTTTACAGATAACATGAATTGAACAACTTTTTTAAAAGTAAATTTGATCGATTTAAAATCTTTCAATTTAATTAGTGCTAATTAGTGTAAGAATTATATACCTTTTCAGCATATTCCACAACATCGCGCATACTTCGAGGATAACCAGAAACTAGATACGTCTTTGCAGTGGGAGACATCTTCATCTCGAGCATCAGTACCTCCGTCACCGTCTTACTAGACAGCATACCGAAGTCCTGCATATCTGAAAACAATCGAAAGCAAACCACAAAATGAAACAAACTTTATTATTCTGTGTTGATGATTCGCAGTCACGAAAGCAAACTCTATGAAACCACGCATTAATAAACCAATCGGAAACCATGCACGAAAATTGATAGTAATTAAAAAAAAAAAAAGTTGCAGATGCAGAAACACCCAACACCGAAACCAATTGGTAATGCCAAATAAAGTCCCCTTCTTCGTATAATTTTCGAGGAAAAATTTCGATAACAAAAGAAAATTGGTCACTCTTTGGTCGTGGGCAAATTACCTTCACTGTTTAAGTTACCGATATTGATTAGGCTGCTGTGACCATCTATAGTAAAGGTAAACACATTTCAAATGACATGTACAGTGAGTGTAATTACATATAACTAGAAAATTTGCAATGAAGATGTCACGACAACCATTATATCGTCAGACATTCGTTATGTGAAAGGTGAAAATCATTGAAAAACACCTACCATTGCCGATTGCGTACTGTTGCAGTAGATCGGTCATATTGATGTGTACGACGCCCTTTTTCTCCTCCATTAGATTGTCGCAGTGGGTCACCTTTCCGCTGCCAGGACCACCTTAAATTTCAAATGAGTATTCCTTTATATCATCAATCATACTAACATTGCAATGAGTTCAACTATGCCCGAGCCTGCCAGCTCAGGTAGTAGTCGTTGAACTGATTAGCTTACGCACCCAAAACGAATATAACAGGCACTTTCGGCATTTCGAACTGAACGGGGCTGGAGTTATGCATTGGAAATTGCCCGTCCGGGGGAGTGACGACTGCTCGATTATCGTTGCGTGTGCTATTGCGTGCCCAAGTCTCTCTTCCTTCTTCGAATGCTTGTGAACCATCACTTTGTTCTGTAAAAGAGCAGTACACAAATCTACAAACACGCAATTATAATTAGGAACTAGGAATACTCGGGCGCATTAAATCAAACACCTCCTGGAGGGTATAATTACCTCTGATTTCTTTTTCATATTCATTTTTTGTAACTTTATTTTTAACACAACTGTGATTATTATCATTTTAATTACTAACACCCAACAATGTAGATTAATTACTTTAAGTTCCAAGA
>WSZQ02000013.1:1228047-1253384 GCA_019419845.2 Weissflogia rhopalogaster
TTTTTTATTGTTGTTATTGCATAAATTGCCGTTATCCGCCGGGTGAATCGATATTTCCTGGCCGTTCGCCGGTGGCATTGAATAATATATGAAGCGCTTCGGCGCACATTAAAAGCATGTTTTGTCCACCCAATGCTCGCCACCGCGTTTTATACAAAGTTCACTACCAATGGTATTCAGGGCCAATTGCATTAATATGCGCAATTATTTCTATATATTTTCTCACCTATGCCTACTGTCAATATGCTTATGTTTTTTTTTATTACCTGTATCTAAACAGATTCCCATATTCCAGATGCTGTGCCACTTTTACGTTTGATTTAACAACGCTTGAAATTCCCAGATATGTAAACAAAGCCGCGGATGGCGCGAACTGATATTCGTCTTCACCATCGATGTTTAAGTCGGGATTTGTTGCACCTCAAAATTGCGCAAATTAGTCACATATTTTGCCAAGCACTAGCAGAACACAAAAATTAACATAGAGTTCCCTAGAAATGTACACATATCTCTTTATAATAGCCACCAAATATTTTAATGCGTACGCACGTGTTATCTTTTTAGTTTTTTAACGGAACGTTGGGAATCGTAACACCGGGTTATAGTATGCGTTTGAAGTTCGCGGTCATATGTGCTCACAACTGCGTGGCCGCCGTGACACTAAGCCGTTTTCAGTTCGGCGAGCCGTGAAAATGCCGCCGGCGGCGGTTTAATATTTAATGCACACCGCCCCCCGACCCTCAGCCCGGCCGACAGGGGCAGTGGTGGACGATGGTTTTCCAGCGAATCGTGGCCAACCGACGCGCACGCTCAACTCTAGAAGGTTTAACCGGCACCTCCACCATTATTTTCATATTTGTAAATAGTTTAAAGTAAATTGTATTTTTTTCGAATGAATCATTTGATTTGATTTTTTCAATAAACATGAAATAATTCATCTTCATATGCTTTTTTTCATTTCATCATGTTTGCTGTCTATAGTCCTTATTCGGCTAAAGCAACTTATGAAATATGTATGATTGATGATAGTTTAGAACATCTTTCAGTATCAATTCGATAGTGTCATATAGTAATAGTGCAAAATATAAAAATTGTGGCCGGATGTGGTCTATTGATAAGAAGAAACAATTATTTTGCTCTACATCTATCCAGAATCGAACTCGGGACTTTGCGACCAGCTGTCATCAAATTTACTGATGCACCACTTGACTGTATATATAAGGTCAATTAAACTTCCTTTCAATTTAATGTATAAAATTAGAGACTATTACACTATGGATTATAATAAGCATTTATATTTGAATACTTAATTTTAGGCACAGCACCTAGAAGAATAAATATCCTCAAATGAAATCAGGGCCTACAAAACTGTCATAAGACCAATAATGACATATGAAACAAAGTCAGCATCGGAAGACTGAACGGTCAGTAAGTCCTCCAAAGACCGCAAAAAGGCCTCCTCGGAGACCACCGAAAAGATGTCTTCAGAGCTGGGTGTCGTCATCTCGCAGAATCACTTCTAATCAAACGCAGAAGAATTTCAATAATTAAATAGTTGCTGATAATCCATTCAACCAATGCTAAGCTAACAATAAGACCTACACGAGTAGATATAAATTAAATTGCTTCCGATAAATCAGTATAATTGAGTGTTTAATTATAATTCAAACATTTTCCAGGTAAGACAGGCATTCTATTAAAACATCTAATACAAATATGTTTTGTGATTATCAGATTTCATCCAACTATTCCTAACTCTAATTGTATGTCATTGTCTTATTGATTGTCTTGGAGTCAAAGAAATAAATGCATCCAACCAATAAATAGACGTTTATCAATGAATGATTTTTTTATCAATTATTATAATATATTCATTTCTTCCACTGTAAAAAGAATAATTTATAATTCATACATTTATCGATGTAGACCATTTGTGCTGAGCCTCTAGCACTCTCAGCCCGCTTTCTAGGACAAGCTTATTACGCATTAATATCACTTATTATCCTCACGCGCATGTGGCACGATTGGATGACACATCGAAGGTGCTGGTACCATGGAACAATTAAATTACTAGTGAAAAGGTGCTGCGCAACACTTGCCTATGGATTCCCAATCAATTCGTCATTAATTAAACACATTGGACTCATATATGAAAAGACACTTAATCCAGTTTCTATTATTACCAAGAATCGTATAACGTTCGGGATTTTCCAATATTTCGCACAGTTTCTCAAGGTGCGCGAAGTGTGCCAGGTGAAAAATCTATCAATAATTACCAAGCACGCCTATGGAAAGTCGACGCTCGATAATAAACTGAATTCGTACCCAACATATGATTATCTGGGGATTATTTAATTAATATTTTAGCATGGCTTGCCTCTAGAACGCTTCGAACAATCCAACGAATACATTTCTTAGCATTTCTACAATTCGTATATAATGCTAGGTATAAATATGACAAATAGACACAGTAGCACCCTGTGTACTTTGAATTTTTAACCAGTTGAGAAACGAGCGCCACGGGAACTTGGAAGTAGATCGAGTTATTAGAAAAACATTGACGTTCAAATTATAGCCCTGCTGGATGGAAACATTTCGAGGTAGCCGAGCGGTGCGTGTTATTTGAATTATTGAAAATCGTAATTATTCTATCGAAACGCGCGATAGTTACATCTTGTTATATCGGAATTTGTAAACAATGTGACAGCTTCGAGATGAACTCATTTAGCACTTCAATAAACATGTCGCATGTCGCGACATTTATAGTGCGTCATTTGATTGTGAAGTTTCGTTTTAATTGATTCTTGATCTATTAGTTTCTATTTTGAGTATTCAATATACCGTGAATTTCGCATATCGGGATCGGGACTGGTACGTTTTGTCCTGAACAAATGGGGTTTCAATTATTGGAAATTCAAAAGAATTTTTTAATGTTCACAAAATAAAAGCACAATTATCACAATCAGTTCTAAAACAACATTAAACTTAAAAAGGATAATAATACATGAGATAATGTGTACATAAATAATTACATACAAGGCCAACTACCAGACTACGATCTCCCTAGTCTTATTCTCCTCTCTTTGATTAAAACTTTCAGTGAGGGGAGACCTTGTCCCTTTTCGTCCACCATCTACTCCCAACTACGCGGGTTTAAAGTTCACCTCCAACGCCCATTGCTCTTCATATCTCTGTATTTCGATGATCATAAAATGGAATATAGAACATGAAAATAACATAAATCTTCCTTTCTAATATTAAGTTATACTAATTTCTTCAATATATACCATATATTTATATTATTTGAAACGCACTACCAAAGTCAAAATATTCAAATTTGTTACCTAGCAAAAGTTCTAAGAAATAAATATTTTCTGTCAGTCTTTCAAATGATCAAATTGAAAATTAATAATGTATTTCATTATCCTACTAGTATTTCTCTACTTTTTAATGCGTAAATTCTACGATGATAAGTACAATTATTGGCGATACCTTAATATCCCCCATTTGAAGCCGTCTGCACCCTTCGGGAATCTCAAGAACTTCTTCAAAGGACGCTGCAATCCTGTGGGGATTCAACTAGGTAGAATGTACAAAGATTTAAAAAATAACGGCCATCTATTCGGTGGTGTGTATCTAATGCATTCCCCGGCATTCATACCTGTCGATATTAACCTAGTGCGAGAAATCCTCACAGAAAGTTTCGATTATTTCGATCAAAAGAAATTCTTCATGAACGAAACTGACCAACCACTGTCTGCAAACATTTTATACGCAGGCGGTGAAAAATGGTACAATATGCGTAAGAAAATGGGTCCAAACTTTGCCAGTGCAAAAATCAAACCCATGCTTCCATCCGTACTTAAGTGCAGAGCATCCCTGCTCAGTTTCCTCGAAGATACTTTCTACGAAAAGAAGCGATTAGATATCAAAGAACTAGCGACTAAATTTACCACAGATGTAATAGGTTCAGTCGCTTTTGGTGTTGACTGTGATAGTTTTGTAAATCCGAATAATGAAATGCGAATAATTGCCAAAAAACTGTTCCACGAGTCAAATCTTCAATTTGTAAAGAACATGTTTGCTGCGAACTTCCATGGCTTAGCGCGTAATTTACATCTTTGTCCGTTTTCCTATGACGTGGAAAAGTTGATTAAGGATAAAATCAGTGAAGCAATACTCCATCGCAATCAGATGAACCTCAATAAGCATGACTTTCTGCAGATGCTGATGAAACTGCACAGTAATCAATCAATTACCTATGACGAGTTGATAGCACAATCGTTCGTGATTTTTCTTGCTGGCTATGAGAACGCTTCGTCAGCATTGATATTTTGTCTTTATGAACTCGCCCAACACCTAGAGGAGCAGCAGATTGTGCGTGATGAAATACGCTGGATGATGTCTGCATATGGGGGCAGCATCACATACGACGGTTTGATGGAATTATCGTACATGGACCAGGTTATTGCTGGTAGGAAAATTCTTTGTTTATTTAATTTAACATTTATTACCAGTATACAATACAGTATACAAGCTTTACACCTTCCCGGACACCACTCTGTATTTAAGCACTACTTTCCGGCGAAGATCAGTTTCATTTTTTATTTGTTCCTGAATAATGCTTTTCTATTTTTTTCCTGTATCGTTCCTTCGTTTTTAATTCTATTATCCTCCTAACCCCTTCTCGATTTCTGCCAGTCATGTTTTTCGAAATCTAAATAATATACTTTTTTTTTCAAATTTCAGAAGTCCTGCGTATGCATCCACCCAATATGGTCGTTGAGCGCGTATGTTCGAAACCATACAAGTTGCCAAAGAAAGACTTGGTTATTCCAAGTGGAACGACGGTGGTAATAGCTATCCACGGCATTCATCACGATCCGCAATATTTTCCACATCCAGAAGTATTCAACCCAAACAGATTTTCGGACGAAAATATTGATTACATAATGCCATTTACGTACTTACCATTCGGCGAAGGACCACGCACGTGTCTTGGGCAAAAATTTGTGATCATGATTATCAAAGTGGCTCTAATTAGCCTACTTGAAAATTATGAATATAAATTAAGTGGCAAAAAACGCAGAGGTCTGACATATGAAATGAAATCCATACTTACACCGTCAGATAAAATATTGTTGGATCTGGACCAAGTTGCCTAAAATAAACCAAAAAGTAAACTGAAATATTTTCCCTTCATGTATGTGTACACTAGATTCTAAAAATAAGTGTAAATGATGTGTAGATAAAACAACAAATACATTCAAAACCCCTGCCATTCCCACAGTTTACCTCATATAAATTACATTACTCTAGTCTTGTGCACTTCAATATAGATTTTCCCCAAATTAAAATAATAAAGATTACAGCAATTTGCAGCATACACAGTAGGGAAAGGATGCAGACAAATCCTAAACAGTAAAAAATAACTATTTATCATTATAGCGTTCATTTTTTACCATTTTTGATGTTATGTTAGGAATACATTTCAATATTTTGTTTGCTAAAATGAAAACAATTGCCAAAATTGCGGTAACGTTCCTATAATAATGCAGCGTTCATTGCTTTTCGTGCCGACATCCCTCTCGGCCCGCCTGCGACTATGTAAAAGTGATAGGCCATGGTGAAATAAGAAAACGTGTCAATTCAATACTGTAATTTTACTTATATGAGAGCAAGTATTGCAATTATTTCCTAGCACATTCTGTCAACTACAACCATACAGTGTTATTTGAACAGACTATCTAGCATTGACATATCAAAGGAGAACATATAATCACTTAGCACAATTACTAAATTTTCAAAGAAATTAAGTATTTGGAATTGAAATTTAACGCGGAAAGAGAAAATTTGTACCCCGCCGACCGGGATCGAACCGGAGAACCTATGGAACATAAGTAAACACACTTTGGAACACTAGGAACTTGGTAGAGCATTGAACAAGTATCAGACAAGAAACGAGTTAATTCGAAGCACCGTGGTGCACGGTTCCGAGTTTTTGGAGTACTGTAGGCAACTTAACCATCAGGAAGATATTTTTAATGTAACAATTGAAAAAAGAAAATGGTACCAAAATTGCATGTATAGACCATTACTATTTCGATTTGAAAGTTATAATGTCATCCCATTAATGATTAGGATAAAGTGAAGAACTTGTGAAACGACTATTTTTCTTCTTGAATTTGTTAGTATTCAATGTATTAAAATCGGAAAATACTTTCTATCGGAGTTAGTTTATACAAAGCTTCATCCGTTCTAGATCACAATGCAACTAAACAGTGAGTCAAATAGGAAGCCATGAAGTTATTTATATATTTTATTTATTTTGGTCTTATCTTTTCATACATAAAGCTCTGCAATCTATCACTATGCGATTTAACGAAATGAAACTGTTCCAAAGCATACTCATACAATTCATTCTCCATCTGCCACACTTTATGCTCTTGAATTTTACGTACTGTCTCAGCAGAAGGTTGTGTCTTTTGTACAGTCCGCCTCAAATGCGATCTGTTACTGTTCTTAAAATAATCACCTGCACCTTTAAATATGCGAGGAATTGCCTGCTCCAGCACATTGACAAATTCATTCAACTCATCTGTAACACCTACTAATAAGTAATTGTTAACAAGATTTCTCTTTGCTTCCTCAAGTGCCCAAATATTCCCAGGTTGCCAACATTCCATGGAATGACCACAAAAGAAAGGTATCTGCAGCCACATATTATTAGGATCACAATCAGGCTGTCCCTTTTTAACACATTCATCAAACGTCTAAAACAAACGAAATTAGAAAAAATAGAAAAGCTTTAATACCACAATATACCATTGTGTCGCCATGCTTTTTCCTTGTCAAATGGGGTCGGTAATTATCACCATAGCGAAGGAAGTAGTAGTATGAAATCAGTCTATCCAAGGGCTTCCTAATTATATTAATAAACAATGGCTTCCTGGCGCTAAATTTAGCAAAGTCAATGAAGGCAAAGTGTCCATGATAGACTGCTGGCTTCATGGCATCCCAATGAGTAATATTTTGGACAATTTTGTACTGATTTGCCAGTGAAAGCACATGATTATTGCCAGTAATATTCACATGCAATGTGTGGAATTTGTTCCTCTTGCAGAGGTCATAAGCTACACCGATAAAGCTGGTTGATCCTGTTTTTGGCACTCGGTTATAGACCACAACAACATCGTCTTCTGGAGGAAGCTGTGGCGGTTGTTGGCTTAGAGTTTGTCGATGTTTATTTGACTGCTCAACTATAACAGTTAAAATTAGTTTGTTAGCAACAACTTACCCCTCTTGAACCTACTATGCTGGTCGAGTTTAGTGTATAAATTATATATATTCACAAATGTAATTACTGATATTACTGAAATAAATATTAATCCTAACCTAAGATCTCTCATTGTATATCTCTGAAATATTGCAATATAGGAAGAAATATTTATTTATAATTGCATCATTAATTATTACGTATTTAATATGAACCTAATTTACGTAATTCTCATAGAGAAATCAAGTTTTCTTTGTCTATTTACAAACATTTGAGTAGAACTGATCTAATCTAGGTGTTGGTCTGATTTGTTAATTTCATTCGTAGGCAACCCAATGATCTGCGGGCAACCCATTTATGCCCTACGTTTGTCTTTTTCATGCCCAACAATCGAAAAAATATGATTTAGGGCTCAATAAAAATATAATTATATCGTGCGTTTTGCCATTGTATGATATTAAAAATTATATTATTTTCTAATGACATTATTAGACCATGCATTTACAAATTGAAATTTCATAGACGAAATCTCAAGACAGAAGTCCAAGTAAATATAATAAAGTGGTGACCATAGTGTAAGTTGTAGCAGTTGAATTAATGATACGCCAACATGCGGTAAACAAAAGTACATTGGATTTGTTTGAATCAAATCAGTTGTTTTCCGGATACGTGTAATAAAGAATTCAAGATTCACCATTAACTCATAGTTTTTTTCGGATGGTGATAGTGCAGAATGTTCATACACAGCTGCGCCATCTCTGGACAGGTAGGGTACATTGAAGCACGGATGTTTTACCTCATAAACAGGGTAGTTTTCTCGTTTTACTATTATTCGATAAAATAAACATTGGGGCTCCGTACTAGTTGTAGGATTATTAAAACGTTAAATCGCTTTCCATTAACCTGAATTAGTTAGAATGCTTCCTAAGTAAATATTATTTCACTTTGAGTTAGATATTACGACGATTGCGCTTTAATATAGTTTAATTCAGAATAAAAACTCAGTTTGAACAATGTATAAAAATATAAAGGATGATCATTTGTAATGCGTCTGGACGGCTCGACAGTTCATGGGCAAGAGACCGTGGCAAAGCGCGATGCTTCCGTAGGGCCTGCCCAACAAATCCTGAACTGCACCTGCCCCTCAGTAATGGCGATAGCGCCGTCTGTTGGTGTCGTTCCTAAAATTTGATTATTATATATTAACAGGACCCCAGAGAATATATTTTGAGGCGTCTCTGCTGGTGATCCGTAGCAGTGCCCTCTGAGAATCAAAAGGATTGCATGAAAGTATAGGAAGTTGAGCATCTGTATATTTAGTCTTTAAATCCCCCAAAATCTACGTTTGGCAACCAAACTTACTTCTAATTAATATTAAATAACGAACTTTATTTATATAAATGTATTTAGGTGTTTATTTTTTTCTTTCAGATGTTTATTTTAAGCTTATAGAATATGAATACTATTACATATTTATAAAACATTTGACAACAAAGTGGAAGTGGAAGATTAAAAATACATATGACACCTGTTAGAAAGTTTGGTATCGTGATGTATACAAACAAACTCTAATTGTAAGTTACAATAATTAAAGTCTTCAAACAAGTAAACCCAACACAAGTACAAGTCCGGTACCGGTTTGAATAAAAATGCACCATTTCCAAGATGCTGAAAATGCATGCAATGCTCCACTTTTTTATATTCCTGACAACGATTGCATTCTTCATCTACATCTTCACATATATTGATAACACAACGTTATCAAGAGCACATGTTGGTCGACCACAGTTCAAATCTTTCATTAATCACATAGAAAATGGGCAAGATGTGGACAATGGCTTCAATATATGGCTTATCTTCACAAAGGTCATTGAGCAATCACCATTATATTTCAACTTCCATCGACTGATTGAGAATATCTTGGCTATGAGTTCTGTTTCCGTGCACCTGCATATTATAACAGACAATTTGTCAAAGGAAATTGCAACTTCAATATTTAACCAAATTCAAGACAACAATCTTAATGCTTCGAAGATAATTACGTACAATTTTTACAATGTCTCACAATTTTCGACGAGTATTAAGGATATTGTTGATGCAATGACCCCATTTTTCAGTTCAAAGCCAGGTTTGTAATTAGGTCTATTTGAAATAATGCACTATTAAACAATTAAGGCTATTCTTTTTTAGGTACATATTATAGTGACGCATTGTTCTACATATCTTTAGGCCTTCATCGTTTCGCTCCACGAATTCAACAACAAGCTGTGATGATCGATTGTGATGTACATTTTAAGAAAGACGTTACATTGCTTTTCGATCAGTTCAAATTGTAAGCCATTTATCATCTCTCATTATCATCAATACAATAACTATTTCGGTACATTTAGTTTTAGCGAAACAACATTATTTGCTCTCGCTCCGGAATTGTCACCCGTTTATAAACACATCTTATACCCATATAAACGAAATCATAATACCACATTTGGAGAGTACTTACGTGCTGCACCTGTTAATATGACTAACTTGGAGGGTGTTCAGCATCCTCGTGGATTTCCTGGCCTCAACAGTGGCGTAATCCTTTTCAATTTTACAGCATTGCGAAATTCGGAAATATATCCATTGTTGATAAGTAAAAATGCGATAAAAGAACTGGTGGAAAAATATAACTTTCGTGGACATCTTGGCGATCAAGATTTCTATACGCTACTTGGTTTCGAGCATCCTGATCTGGTAAACATGCTAAGCTGTGCGTTCAATCGTCAATTATGTACTTGGTGGCGTGACTTTGGCGGATACAAGGATATTTTCGATAAATACTTTGAGTGCAATATGGATGTAGTTGTAATGCATGGAAATTGCAATACTCGGATGCCAACATAGTTTTATTTACCTATTGGAAGGAGTATCATTATTATAAAAGTATTATCAACTTTAGGGAAATTGACTTTTATACAAAAATGCCATGTTGTATCTTTAAACATGTTTTTAAATAGAAATTGTTGAAAATTGTATTAATTGATTGAAATAAATAGTGTTATGTAAGAAATAAATATATTGTACAACGAGCATGCAATGGTATTCGTAAGAGTTATAGCATTTGGCTCGAGCTGCATTTTCTCGTACTTGCCAGGAACCGGCATTCCATGCGACTTCGACACGTGTTGCAATTTCTCACACTTGAGGAAACGGATACCATCCCATGTTCTTCGTTCAATTTACCAATTCTAGTGTTTACGAGATACACAACTAATCTTATCTTATTTTAAGCCTCTCTGAACTTAATTTTCCGTTTGAATTTCCTTCCTAGAATTATTTAAATAGTGAATGTTTCAATAGAGGAGAAATAAAACTATAAATTTTCCCAAAATGTATATATTTCACTCCAGTGTCAAAAATTGCACAAAATTGAACAATAACAGCATTTATTTCCTATAAATAACGCGAAGTTAAATCTAACGAGATTATTCAAATTTTCGCTAAGACTAATTGAAAATGTACTTTGGTGTTCCATCAGTATTCCATTCATTCTTCACTTTTTCGAATGTGAATGTCAAATATAGAGATGAAGCCTCCCACTCGGATTTACTCAGCGTGCCGATAGGTGCATCCGACCCTTTTGATTTACAATATTCTTCAGCGTGCTTATAATCCATTGGATTCGTCCCGACCATGGTGTCCCGCCCCTGGGTTGAATAGCATTCCAAACTGTTCATCGCATTTAATAAATTCCTTCCCTCATATTTCAGACGTTGATAAAAGTCGTGGAACTTCTCCCGTCGAACGAGTTTCAAGCCATACTTATGGGCCAACTTAACAAATGTACCAAAATGCACCAGGAATTCTGGACAATCGACAACGCCATCAAGATGAAAATTATACTTAGCGCCGAACAACGGTGGATTGTCTACATCACTATCATAGATAACGCTGAAGACGTCGTTTCCAAAAGTCTTCTTTTCAGCACGCTGCAAGCGCGCAACTATTTCGTTAGAATCCGGAATGGTACCAAAAAAGAAACCTCCCGATTGCAGGCACTCGGAAGCATTGCGAATCATGCATTCTGCCTGTGGTAGGCTTTCGAAACTGTAGTGGAAAGCAAACTGGCAACTTACAAGGTCAAGTTTCATCGAAGGATCTTTGTACTTTTCGCGCAAGCGAACTTTCGTAGCATCCGCAGCAAAATACTCCACTGTGTAAATCTGACCTGGTGTACGATCGCGACGCTCCTTCATCTCTTGATAACGATTTTTACATTGATCCAAAGACACTTCAGCAATATCAGTGCATATGAGATGATTAATGCCACCCTTGCGCCACTTTAGAAGGTCTCCACCTTTGCCACAGCACATATCGAGCACACGGATAGGCACATTGTGTCGCTTTTTCTCCTTGCATGCCTCCAGATTCTCATTAATTTGCATGCTTTTGATCCAGTTATGAAAATTGCGCATGTAGAATATCCGAGAACGTGAACGCTCATCGAGACCTTTTTCCTCCAACTGATTGTAATGAGTTGCGACCACTTTGGCATATCCACTATGAGCCGGAGCTACTTCTATCGGCTGTTCGGTATCAATATGTGTTTCACGAGGTACATGCATTGGAGGCAATCGCGCGGGTGATCGTGCTCTGGATTGTGGCAAATGCCCTCTTGATGGTCGACCATAGTTTGAATCATAGTCACCTGCACCACGATCAGCACTTGATTTTCTTTTTACACCGCGATGATGTTCTTCAGGTTCGTCGCTTGGCAACGATGGCATTCCAGGGGTTGCTGTGACTGGCACACGGAGTTTGTGGCAATCCTCTGGGCGATGTTGTGACTCCTGAACAACCGTCTCGAGAGATTTGATCACGCTGACGCGGTTCTCGTTACTGCGTGCTGCTGCATCGGCGGCAGCCATCATTAATGTTTTCTCTAGATCATCGCCCTCCGTCGACATTTTCCTGGTTGTTTTGTTTCAAGTATTTATGTAAAACCGGTGAAGATGGCCATGTACAACAGAAGAATGTAAACAACTACTTTGAGGTTATAGGTTCAAATCTAAAATTGTGCTAATTGTAAACTAAAAACAACAGAACAGAAAAATATGAGCAAAATATAAATGATAAGTAAGATTATTATTAGTAAATAAATATTCAGAAATATTAGTATTTTTGTATTGTATGTTGTAATTGTAATGTAACAGTAAAGTAACAATTTTGTTCTATTTTGATATAACTTTAAATATAATATTGGCAACACTGCTTTGTAGCTAGGAAAATCATCCTATGACTAAGGTTAGAATGGATAGAATTTAAAACTCAATTATTCGGGACATTATAAAAAATCTGCTGATTTTGGTCTATAAATGTAAATTAAACTGCATAAAATGTCTACAATTATCCGTGTGAAACGCCGCTGCGATGAGGAGCCGCAGGATATAATCATTGTGAACTGTAAACGTCGAAAAACATCTGATGAAGGCGAGCACGTTGAAACGGTTTTGCAGCTTGCCGCAACTGTTAACAATCAAGTAAGATATATCTTTGGAATTTAGTTGGTGGCTCGGATAATAATCTTTTCTCTGTATTTTTACCAGGAAGACGATGCATTTACTCACTGCAAAACGTCGCTGAAGGAGAATCTAGAGAACGACGTGAAGAAAAAGAGCCAGCAAAATGTGCTCCACTCTATTAGAGATCGTCTACGAGATGATTGCCTTCAAAGTAGCAAAGATAATCGTTATAAGGTTGTAAATTTATGCAGATCAAATTCACTCAATGATGAAGTGACCATTGTCGACGTTGAGTCCCAAAAACAGAAGGAAACAGCAGTGGGAATTGAAGAAAATGCCGAAAAGCCAGCAAAATATGTTTATGATCTTTACTATACCATTTCTGATGATTTAGGAGAAATATATGATCACGATGTTGTCGGGTAAGTTATTTGATACCTTTTTGATGAAAAATGTTGTTTATTATATGATATATTTGCAGAGTATATCCACTTAGTAACGAATTAGTTTATGGATCGCATCGAGATAATGGGATGTGCGACTCGGATGAGGAAAGTGAAGATTCTAATGCTGAGAATAATTGGAGGAATGACTATCCCGATGAAGATGAGTACCATGATGCAAATAGTATCACTGAGGATGATATGATCTTGGCTATGAAGCATGTACATTTGGATGGAGAACCGGAAGATCTGTCGTCAGATGATGAAGCTTCTGGTTTTATTTATAGTATTGATAGTGAGGCGGCTGGTTTTGAAGAAGATATTGATGATTCCGATGTAAATCGATATGGAGAGAGGTATGCCAGGTTTAAGGCTAGGTATAAGAAATCTGAAAAGGATAGCAGCGTCGATGATGAGGATTTCTACTATGATTACGATGATGATAATGGTGATGAAGAAGGTGCTGGTGTTTATTATTAATACCAATAAATTATTTTATTATGTTTATGAAAATTTAAAACGGTATTTAGATTTTTCTGTGTATTTATGAGCTGTAATTGTATCTAAACTTTGTTATAAATTGAATTTTCAAATAACTAATTGAATTTATAAATAGTTGCGATTGCATAAATTTCGCAGTCATAGTCAAGTTTATTATTTATTACCTCTTTATTTTATGTTGCCTTAAACTTATGCGTCAGTAGATGTCCACTTACACATTTTTACAATTGAGAATATCGCAGACCGTAAAGAAACTTCTATCGGAGGAAGGCGAGTCTGTGGGTGTAATGCTGCAAATTAGGGGTCAACGTGTCATCGACTAAGTAAATATATAATACATAATTATAGTTATGTTAAGCTGTCAACACAACTATAGGTCATATCTCACCAAAATCATGTCGAATCGAAGTCTCAGTTAATCAAATATTCGCAATATTTCGAACTTTCAATTAGTTATCACAACTTTGTAGGCTTACTATCAGACAGACAAATTCCATTAACCTTATCTTGATAAGAGTTATAATTTGATTGTTAGTCAAAACTTCGTCAAATAATTGCAATTCAAATGTATAAAAAGCAACGAAACCCAGACTTCCCAGGCGGTCTCCCATCCAAGTACTACCTGCACCCGACTATGTTTAATCAGTGATCAGACGAGAATTGGTGCTTTCATAGTGGTATGGTCCTTACTAAGTATGTTGCCTTTCTTTGTTACATAACGTATGTTATTATACATATTATCTATGTGCTTCATATCTTTTGCAACGAAAGTAAACTAATATTTGTATTCACAACCTTTATTGGCATTACCTTCTATCTTAAAAACGTTTGAGCCTTACACAGATAAACAATATAACTTTACCAATCCTTATCATATGTCAAATTCATGAGTTAGAAAAACAATGAATAATATCAAATTCTCGCAGTTATTTTATTAGACAACAAACATTCATAAATACCAAAACATCAAAGACAACAGTGTTATATTATAATGCAACGTGCTTGTAGAACGTAACTTGAAGAACTCTAGTTCAACATACCAAATATACAATACAACATGTTTAGGTTAAGTATATTTTAGGTTAGGAAAGCACCATCACTCAGTTGATGTTTGAATAGCATCGCAATATAGCTGCCAAACATTAGCAAAGTTCTTTGAGTTACGAGAACAATAATACGTAGTAAATAAGTAATAGACTATATATTTGGTTGTTTTTGGTCCTTCTTAGCAATTGGCGACGAATTACGGGTAGAGGAAAGTTGCAAATTACAGTTTATACGATTGACGCATCATCAAATCGAAATATCCGTCATTATCGATTGATGCACTGATGACGCTATAATAGTTGTAGAACTCTTCTTTGGTCACCTAAAAATCGATTCGGAAGTTGGCAACACTTTATCGATTTGTGATAATTACCGTGCCATCCTTCGTGGCATCCTGTTCGAAGTTATTCAGAAACCGTTTCATAATATCTTCCTCGGTTTCTTCCCCGCTGATGTATTTTGGATGGTTTTTCACATTGTAAACGTTTTTCAAATCGTCGATGGTTATTTCGCCATCTTGGGTTCTATCCAGTTTTTGGAAGGCTTCTTCGATTACACGTTTCCGGCAGTCGGATAATGCTGGCTATAAAACATAATTATTTATTTTCATTTACCAATACGTCAAAATTTGTTTGGTACTTCACTTAAGAAAGGTACCAAACAAATTTTGTTTCTGATCAATCAATATGGCGTACACGAATGTTGACGAGGAACTCCTCCATGTTGATGCCACCGCTACCGTCTAAATCGAACTGGACGAACATATTCTCGGCCTCCTCATCAGAGATCTCTAGACCCGCTTCGCGCAGCCCCGTGATGAACTCCTCACGATTTAGCTGTTTGTTGCCGTCGTCGTCAAGGCGACGGAACATCCTGCCGAGGCCGAGGATGCCGGTGGCACCGCGCGACATGCACATGAGGCGCAGACGTGTGACTGGATCCGCCGACGCGCCTAATTATTACGTACATGTTTTTTCAACAATTGGCAAACGTCAATGCAGTGTTTTATTTATTTACCTTTCGCCTGAAGCTCGCGTTGACTTCTATTGATCATTTCGTTTTCCTGACGGGTCATGGCACTTTGTGGTCGGAACATTTTGCTATAAGATGAAGAGGACCTAGTGAGATCTTCCTAAAATCATTCAAGTTTCTAAAGAGAACAATCATTTTTTAATTGATAATGAACATGACGACGTCCTATCTTAATGTTTCAAAAGCTACATTGTTATTTGTATGCTTTCCATGTCTTTTTATAGACTAAAATGATATTTTTTAAACATATTCTACATAAATTCTTGCTAATCACATATAAACTAATGAATGTTGCTTTGAACTGTTGTGGTTATTTATCCACGGTTGGATGAATGAACCACATACATTAGAAGATGACTCAATCAAACTACCTGGTGACTTCTTTAATTAATATATTTAACTCAACATCATAATTAAATTGTTGCAATGGCCTTGCCTGTGTTCTACCTTCTAATTTTTCGTTGTTCGTGCCCATTGCACCTTGAAATACTTTTTACTTAATGGCCAAAGTTTAGTAATTCCCCGTAAATAGAACAATACAATACATCATGGGAAGTGTTGTAATATTGTTCACTAATTTTAAGAGGAAAAGCTACGAATTGAAAATGAAAGGCACGAGTCGCGGCCGATTTCAATCGATATGGAATGCTATCGAATGTATCGAGCGTACTCGTACGTGGTACCATTTTTCATCCGATTGTATTAGCTTTTCTATTTTGTTTGTGTGGTAGTTGGATGATAAATTATTGAGTGAGTTCAAGTAGGTTCTTTTCACGGAAAACCGCAGCGTGGAAACACTTTTCGGGAAGGTTTTGTATTCTTAATAGCTTTCTTAAGTAAACTTTATTATATAGAAACAATGAGAGATGGAAGTTGTATATTATGATTTTTTTAAGTTACGGGAAGTTACGGAAAGTCACAGGACCAACTTTTTTGTTCGAATACGATACAGCAACGTGGGAGAGAGGGATGTGATTTTTTCCATAGTCAGAGGGGGAAAATGTCAAACAATGTATTTTTATCAATACGCATTGCTGTAAAATCGACAAATAATAAAAAAAATTCCTAGATTCCTAACATGTGGGACGGGATCCAGGCCACCTTCGCCATATAACGAAGCCCATCATTTACTCATATAAAATATTCCGTTATATACAAATATTTCATTCCGTTTTCGCTTTATACAGGATCCGCGTACCACAAATCAATTTAGCTTATATAAATACATTTCACTGTATATTAAACTAAATACACGTATCATTTAATCTTCTTGTAGGTTATGTTCAATGTACATAGGTTAGTATAGTTGAATTATAATGTAAAAAGGTTATTGAACTTCAACAAATCGTTATTGGCCTGGGGAACTGTGTTATCCTCAAAGAAAAGCTTGTAGTATTGTCTTACGTTGATTAAATTTGAATAATGCCATGTGATATTCAATCATGAAGGTAGACAATAACAAGTTCGGTAATAATTTAATGTAAATTATAACCGAATTTATTTTATAATCTGTTACAATTAATCAACCGGAAAATTGCCTACAATTTGTTAGGGAGTTTATAATGGCATACATTATGTGGGTTTAGTATAATTGCATATTAAAATATTCTATGCTGTGGGAGTGTAATGTGCTAGGTGCGTGACGTAATTATTACTGTATTTTTAATGCATCTTAATGTATATTATCATGATAATTCTGCTTTTGGGTGAATTACGTGACAAATGAGATATGTGTGACACTATAGATAGGCACACCCATGTTAAGGATCATAAATCATCATCATCGAGGTAGGTATAAGGAATTTAAATCCAAGTTATTTTGAAGCACTGATAAAAGCGGCTTTTAATACTTTAGATCATTGAATGATCAAATATCAATCAATCAAATAAAACGCGCAAAATGAAAATAATCGATAATGATATCAAAGGTAAAGGTATTTACGGTCTCTCCAGCGAATAAATATTTTATTTTATAATTAAATTATGTTAAGGATCAATATTTCTATAAATTTCCAGCCCTTATTTTCTTTTCTACGTCAATAAACATGTTTATAGTTTGTAAAAGTGGGATTAGACAACACAACCATATAGAATTTTATTGATAAATGGACATGAACACGACATGTCATCGAAATTTCCACGCAACGTGGCGGTGTAAACATTAATTCTTTTTCATGTAATCGTAAATGGATGTTGTCAATAGCAACAAATGAACTGAATGCTACTTTTAAGTAGCATGGAGGAAAACTAATAACAAATATAATGGTTGTATGTCATTTTCATTTTTTTTAAACTAGCAGCGTCCCACTTTATTATATCAATTTATTGCATTTTGTCTTACACATCAGATCAGTTAATTAAATATTGTTTAAATAAAAAAAGCGATACATAATTAACACATTTTAGTCGAATTACACACAATGCACTGTGTTCTGATTGAACAAAATTTGACGATCCGCGTAATCATGTTTTATTGTTACTAGCGATGCGTATTTCAGATGCAAAGCATCCACCTTGCCAGAAAATGGAAAATACGCATCGTTAGTAACAATAAAAACGTATGGGAGCGGGCCCTTAATTCTATTCATATTCTAGTAGAATAGATGAATAATTAAAATTAAAGTTTATTTAAAGGAAAAATAAAATAAATAAACCTATAAATGTATATTTAAAATTGATTTTAGGATTTTAGATTTTTGTTTAATATTACCAAAACGTCTACATTGAATAGATTTTAAAATGTGAAAGAAACATGCAAATGAGCAAAAAACAATTCGCAATAAATACATACTGATGTCGTAGGAGACTAATTAATTCTGGACAAGCTGGCACCGTGCGAAACTTGGCTGGCAAACAACGGACAAACTTATGCCATGCGATTATCGGGGGGGTGGATTAAGAGATTGTTTTTGCGTGCCGCCAAACAACAAGCCAACAACTCTCCCGCACGACGTTCAGCCAACGACTAACAAACAACTAACCGAAAGCTGGCATACGAAGCGGCACACTTTATAAATGTATCCACTCCGCAATGCTCAATAACCGGCGAAACGTAAATTCAACAAATATTACAAAATTTCCAGTGGTACCATCATCGAAGGCATTTATTGCTATGTCTAATAGGTAACTTCACAGATTTAATGTGTTCAAAAAATATATATTATAACTTTCTATATGAAAATTATGAATTAATGTGAAGTATGGAATGTTATGCGATCACTCAGTGGTGTTTATTACCCGGATCATAGGCGTTTTCCGGGCGGAATCGGGGAAACAAACGGGAATAGGAAGGATGGTAGATAGGTGACGCTGGCCATTTTGTGGTGTCATCGGTGGAATTGCGGTCGTCCTGGTGACTGCTCGTTCTTGCAGACGATACAAATAATATGTCCACGTTACGGCGAAAAAAACATCTGATAAACGCTGTACATAACTGATAAAATCGGTTATACCAATGCAACAAATCAATACAAAAACAATCTACTTAAAAATATATATTTTGCAAAATGCACCAAGGAATGTATTTATAACTAATTAGTTATAAGGCAACGAAAGTTTTCTCGCCATTTTCATCGTGTCGTATTACAACTTAATTTAAATTGTTAAAATCCCAAATTATTATTTATTTTTCATAAGGGTACATTGACTTGCTTTATTACTTTTTTTAATCAAAAAGTAGAATCGAATTATCCAATATTATTGCTCTAGGTCTATTTAATATTTGAAATATTGCATGTTGCGCTTTCAAACAAGGGTAATTCGATAGTATAGAATGGATAAGAATTCAAGTAATACTTTTCTGTAACACATATTTTCAGCACCAAAATCAATACGTTCAAGTTTCAATATCAAAAAGTACTGATACTATAGGATTCTATGCAAAAAGTATTTTCATTCGACACCTAAAAATATCGATACTTTCAAGTCTCGTATCGATATTTCAATCCTACCAAGTTGAACATTCTGAGTAAATACTAAACGTATTCATCCACAAACGAATATATTTATTAAAAGTACAAGTTATAATATTAAGTAAATTATTTCATATACCCATTAAAACAGTAGTTGAGTTTACAGGCATAATTGCAGGAGCTGAAGCTTGCCGCACACTCATCTCCCAAGTGTCCAACAACTGCGACACAGAGAAATGCTTTGGCAGCTTTTTCACTCTAGCCGAGAGGGCAGTTTGAACGCGCGTTAAAAATTGCGTCGCTTCGTATTCGTGCGGAGCCATATGGCATTTGGGAGCCGTTTGAGGGTAATCTTCTGGCACAGTCAATGACACGGGTGGCACGCATGGCAGATTCTTATCATCTAGCCAGCATATAAGTTGAATGGTCTTTGATCCCGGTTGTTGATTTGGATCAATTGACACTTTGAAGCGCTGGTCCAAACGAGCAATCTCACCCTGTAGTACTTCCGGTATTTCATTGGCTGGTTCTTCAATCTTCTTGCGTTTTAATGGCGGTACTAGTCTGTAATGAATATTTAGTTTACTTTCAGTTTCAGTGCGTTCTCGTAAATAAGTATTACTTTAATTCCGGGCTGAATAGGGCGTCCAAAGTTGGCCCGAAAGTCCTGTGGAGGGTGTGATTTATCGACGGCGATTGCAAATTGTTATTGACAGCTTCAATCAAAGGTTTGAAGGCATGGTGTTCTTTGAGTGTAGCTGTTGTTGTTGGAGCAGAGACGCTACCATCGCCACGCTTAAAGTCGAGTTTTTCTAGGACCACTTCACACTTAAGCAGGGTTTCCAACGGCATTCTTTGTTGCGGATTTGAGAGAATTTCCAAGAGTTTCTTCATTTTGCTTGTTTTTTCCACGTCTATAAAATAATAGTCACATTTGAATAATTTATATCTTTCAGAATAATGAGTCTAAAATAATTATCATTGAAAATTTATCAAATACCATTTTTGCAATTACTGTTAATTCGGTAAATATAATTGCATCTATAGTATGATGTTGATTAATAAAAAAAAATGGAATTAAGAGTAAATCAATAAGTACCTATATAGAAACTATTTATTATTTCTCCTCAAAGTCGATAAATGAAGCATTTCTCTTTCTTGTTTTTAATAGAGTACATGCCATGTTATGGAAAAGTTATTAAGATACTGCCAGGATGTATTTAATTGTGTAAAAAAGCATCATATAAAAAAGTGTTAGCAAATCTATGACTCGTATGTCTGTTTTTGCATAGAGACACCTTTCTCCAGGCAATAACAGACATCGCGGGTCAAACATGAAACACGTCTTCCAATGGGTGAGAGTTATTTGGCCAACAACCGCAAAACATTCGCGGTGGTTTATAATATATGTTATACAAATGAAAATTCTCATTTGATAAATTATGCTAGTGATTCTAATTGATAAAAAGAATCTGTTTAAACATAAAAATGAAAAAAAAATGCATCGAACCATCGATGCCTCACGACGCATTCCAGTTTTTCAAAGATTGTAAACTTGAAAACTTGCCAAAAATACTTGGGTTATAAATATTAGATTAATTTTCTGATCAATTTCTTTTTCATTATATAAAAAGAAAATGTAATTAAAAAAACTTACGCTCTCCATCATTTCCCATCCTAGCAATCATCTTCCGCAAAGGCTCAATATATTTACTAAGCTGTCGCACCTTCTGCATATAAGCTCCTTCATCCTGCATTCCCATTGGGCTCTGATTTGGCTGTCCGGGTGTATTTAGTGAGCTTGATGGACTCGGTGCCATACCGACAGAACGCTGTTGGCTGGGCGTATTCATCTGCATACCCATCGGTGCACTGGGCGAGGGCGCCAGCGCTGGAGATGGCACCATTTGATTTGGCGTCGGTGCGCCCATACCGGCCGGCGATTGCACAGACTGCACCGCACCCGGGCTCTGGGTCATCATCTGCGTACTCATAGGCATGCCTGGTTTACGCATCATTATCTCCGGCTTATGCTGTACCATCTGCACGTGACCCATAATCTGCGGTGGGCCCTGTATCTGCGGCGGCATGCCCATCTGACCGGACATATTCTGCATTTGAGTGGGCATTTGCGTTGGCATTTGATTCGGCATCTGATTGGGCATGTTTTGCATTTGATTCGGCATTTGATTCATCCCGCCACCAGGTTGCATCTGCGGTGGAAGTTGATTCGGCATATTGCACTGAGCGCTGTTCGGCATGCCCATTGGTGGACGTGGGGGCATACCGCCGGGCATGTTCGCCATCTGATTAGGACCACGGTTAAGTGTCTGCAGCAGGTTGGTGGCGTTAGGACCAACATTTACTTGTTGCCCCATGTTGCCGCCCTGCGGCATCATCATCTGGCGTGCGTTTCCTTGACTCGCAAGATTCTGCAGAGCATTAATCGGATCCTGCATGCCTGGTCCTGCTTGACCTCCAGAGCCATTCATTACACCTGCTGCTTTCTTCGAATCTATACAAATATAAATAAAAGTAAATTCCATAAGAATAACGAAAAATTTAGTTAGCACTGCCAATGATCTTTAGCAACTTATCAGAAAAGTCAAGAATACTTACTCATTTCTCGAACATGCAAAATTAGTCTAGCAACAAATCCAAGATATTCTTCCTTAGTTTTCGCCTTCTGGAAAACATGGTTTTCCATTTCATGGCTATTTCGCGACATTGACATCCCGGACTGCCTGATTGCTTCATCACTGTTACAAGAAGATATATTATTTCATTTGCAATATAATTTGAAAAAGACTTACATTTTTTGTACAATATTTTGCCTGAAGCTCGTCTGCCTCCATGATCCATCGTCCGCCATTGTAGATAAATTCTTCCAACAATTTTATCACGTAAAGACAACACGAAGGTCACCAGTCGGTGTTCATATGATCTGTGATCTGTGGTGTCCACTGTTCGAATAAGCAAAGTAAACAAACATCTAGTACGTGGGGCACTGATTCAAGAAGTTTGCAGTGTTGCCATCCTTCATTCAGGGTTGCCGCTGTCAAATACTTTGACAATTGTACCCAAAATATCCAATTTCGAAACTACAATAACATTTTCCTTTGCATAACCTCCAAAATATAAATCACGCAAAACATTGAAATATTTACAAAAATGTATTTATTTCTTGTTACAACTTTGATGGGCTTTTTAAGCGTCCATTCTTCATTCTTTACAAAATTTGTAAGTTATACAAATACTTCACCGTGTTATTTCCTTATCACCTTTGTTTTAGATCACAAAATTTTTCAACAGACTCTCACCAGCTGATAGAAAGTTGTTTGAAGAACGTCGCCTTTTACAAGATGAGCAATCTCAACTTAGTATGACCCGCGATTTTGTGAAGTACTCAAAATTACAGAGGAAAATCAATGCAATTAACTTGACCCTGAAAGAGAAGAGTGAAACTCAAGGGATGAGTTTTTTTGGCAGTATGGCATTGAACTACGGATGTAAAGTATTTATGACTTTAGTTATGATTTTTCTCTCTGTATACTATAGAAAAGTGCCCGTTTTCATTGTTGAGAGCAAGTATAACTTGTGGCCATTTGGTGGAATTATTTCATTTCCAAATGACTATGTGAATTCGGTTTCTGTTCATTTTTGGATGATATGTTGTTCGAGTGTCGCACAAGTGTTAAAGAATTGAATTATTCGTTATGGAGGTTCCTAAGTATTAAAATTGCTCGCAGAAGAAAATATGTATTATTTTTTTCGTTTGACGATGACGGGCATTGCTCGATTGACGAATGAAGGATTTCATTAGTCACACCATTGAAAATGGTGTTGAATGCTTTATAATTTTGTGGCAATTCTCGCCACAGTTTGGCGTGCTTTAGATTTAGTTTTTCCTTCTCTTCGATTACATTTCTATACCTTGCTTCCAACATGTGTTTTTCCCAAATTCACACTAACCAAATGTGTTCTTCTAGTTATACGAGCAGATAAACTTTCACTTTGACCCAGGCTAAACTAGCCATTGCTTGTACAATATTCTCTGCCTTATTTCTTCTACCTGGCCGACCCCTTTTCAACCCTCGAGAGGCTTCCCTATCTTTTACATTTGCTTTAGTATTTTTCTTGCAGGCAGTATCAGCGAACATTTTGATCATAACTTATCTACTCAATATTGTTTTATTTCCGTATCCTAATTATTATACCAATGTGGCGTATACTGTAGTCCACTTTATCGTGACATCTGATAAATAGTCCTAAAGAATGGAAATGAACCCAGTGAAGCAATGTAAATTCATCCGCATTTTCGAGAGAGCTGAATAGGGGTAATAAATGCATGCGAATGCCTGGGATTCACAATGTAACTTTGAATTGTGAATATAGGCAACTTGATGTTTTTTTTTGTTTCATTGAATAAAACTAGATGGCGCAGTCGATATAGAAATATATTTGCGCCACACATGAATTGCACCGGCTGGCAAAGGCGCGGAATTGACAATGCAATCGGGTGGAATTTCACCGCAATGTGCGTGCGCTTCCCGACGATGTAGATCCGCACTCGCAAGGAAAATACAAACGAAGCGAGCGCGGCACGCGAACGAAATGAAAGTGCGATTAGTTGCGCGCCGAATTCCGTGTGCAATGGGCAAGTGAGTGCCGCGGGCGCAGTTAGTGCACGACACGCGCTTCGAGCGGTGCACAATTGGCAAATACAACGTGCACAACGATCCTACCAACAACATCTTCATAAGGTAGTCGTGAATTGTGGTACGGCGAAGACGACGTAACAGAAACCAAATATGAGCTGGGAGACGACGCCAACGCTCGAGTGGACCGATGCCGACGTGCGGCAATGGTTGGGCGCTGAACGGTTGTCCAGCGACGGCATGGAGCTGGTGCTCCAGGAGGACTTGGATGGCCGTTGTGTGTTATCGCTCAACGATGAAGACTTTCGTCAGGAACCACTTGCGAGACTGCGTCTGGCTGACCGAAAACGTCTGTACGTCGCTGTCAAGACTCTGCAGCGGGACAACCTGCCGGCGATGGCGCAGCTTGGCATCGCCTGCGAACACAAATACCACCCGGTGGTGCACGCTGTCGGCTACAACTCGTTGAAGCCGGACAGCGAGTACTGTGAGAGCGAGCGTGTTTCACCGCCCGTCTCTGAGGATGGCCGGCTCACGAGACTAAAACCAGAGATGGGCAAGGCGTTCCTCAGCTTCTGCTACGTCGTCTTCGTCACGTGGATCACCGCCTTTGTGATGGTCATTGTGCACGACCGTGTCCCGGACATGAAAAAGTATCCGCCGCTGCCGGACATCTTCCTCGACAATGTGCCACACATTCCGTGGGCGTTCGACATGTGCGAAGTCACTGGCACGTTTCTGTTTACTATTTGGCTGATTGTACTGTTATTTCACAAGCATAGGTGAGTTGCGCATGTTTATTTTCCCCAGTTTGAAAACTGTATAAGTTACGCATGCCGCATTCGTAAATTATTTCCCAGTCTTTCTTTACACGATAGCTGCAATTATGCATGATTGCACTTTGTATTATTTGCGCAGCTAATGGAAATTTAATCATATTTTTAACTGTGTAAGTTTTGTGCCTGGGT
>WSZQ02000013.1:1255241-1265608 GCA_019419845.2 Weissflogia rhopalogaster
ATTTTAAAAATGTTAGGTGAACATATATTTCAATTGCTTCGGACAAGGAGTGACCAAGTTTCATATAGAATTAATACTTTTTGTATTTATAGATTCAACTTTTTTTAGTTTTAAGCTTTCATATCGTTGTAACCTTTTGTTTTTGAATCTGATACTCGACGATATGGTACTTTTATGGAGATTATGAGAAATCATTGAAAGAATCGCAATCTAAGAGATCAAGTCTTCTAATACTTATCGATACCTGAAAAAGCGGTATGTACGATTAGTTCTAAATCATCGATGCATATCACTACTTTTTTGAAGATTCTCCGTTGTTTGGCAATTAAAGTACAAATGTGACATCACATCTTACACATAAACTATTTGCTTTCTGCGTCAATGGCAGCACTATGACGATTTTTCCCTATCTCGAAATATTTTGGTTTGGTAATTAGTAAGCGCCTAATCTAGTGTTTGTAGTTCGGTAGCTTATGTTTTTTAGTTGTAAATTTCACAATTCCCAATGTTCGGGCAACTGCCTAATAATTATCAATTGAAGAAGTTGAGCTTAATTGACCAGACATATCCAGTAGAAAACAAATATTAAAATTATATAGCACCAGTTGATAGTGGTTAAGTATCTCGACCGTTGACCAAAACATCTCGGGTGGCCAAGATCATAATGAATTATTCTTCTAATAATTCGTAATTTATTTACATAGGACTGATTATATTGAGAACCAATGGTGCAAATGGTCCCAGTTATAATGTTCTGTTAAAAATGTATGAAATTAAAAATAAAGTTCACGAATTAAATAAATGTAATAAATTGACTACAATTTGCTTCTTTATTTTTCAGATTTATCTTGATGCGTCGATTCTTCGCGCTCTCCGGCACCGTGTTCCTCCTGCGCTGTGTGACGATGCTGATCACGTCGCTGAGCGTCCCCGGTGCGCATCTACAGTGCGAGCCGCGTAACTACACCATACAAGGCACGAAATTCGAGCACTTACTCTTTAAGATCTCGCAGGCTTATTTCATTTGGCGTGGCGCAGGAATGTCCATTCAAGGGGTGCGTACGTGCGGAGACTACATGTTCAGCGGGCACACGGTCGCGTTGACGATGCTGAACTTCTTCATCACTGAATGTAAGTTAGCTTCTACAGCAATGTCGTGTGCTTTTGTTTGGTTTTGTTGTGCAAATGACACTTGTGACTGTCACTGTAATTGCTAATCCTCGATTTAATTTGTTGGTAGATACGCCGAGGCACTTGTATTTTCTGCACACGCTCACATGGATCATGAACATGTTCGGCATCTTCTTCATTCTCGCCGCTCACGAGCATTACTCAATCGATGTGTTTGTGGCGTTCTACATCAGTAGTCGACTCTTCCTCTACTACCACACGCTGTCAAACAATCAAGCGCTGATGCAGCGCGACTCCACGCGCACTCGAATTTGGTTTCCGCTCTTCTCGTACTTCGAGTCGGAGGTGGACGGCATCGTACCCAACGAGTTCGAGACACCGCGGGAGATTGCGTGCAACGTGGTGGACTTTTGTCGGCGTAAGCTGAACGTGTACAAAGTGTATGAGGCGATTAAGCGCCGTGGCGAAGAGGCGCAAAGTACCCAGAGCCAATCAACAATGGCTAAGAGCTGCGTGGAAGGCAAAAAGGCAAAATAACGCCGAAGGCGGTTAGGCATTTCAAATTTATTTATTTATTTATTGCCAAATGTATGCGCTATCGCTCGGTGTGCTATCGCACTGCACCACGCGTTAATTGCTCGTGCAAATAAATGATTTATTTGCAGTGGTTGCGTGTTGTAAGTTCCTGTAGCGCAATGTAAGTTCGCTAACCGAAACACAAAGAGAAAGACAAAGCATGCGATAATAATGATAACTAGGCTAAATGCATTGTTTGTGACATTGAAGAGAGTCTAAAAATATTTTGTACAATTGTTGAGTATGTATATAAGAGCAACCAAAATCTCTAACTAGTAGGGAATGGGAAGATAACTGCCAAAGTTGATGTTTTGCAATTTTCCGCAGTGAAAATTCTACTCTAACGCACAAAAATTATCTTTCCAAAAAACCAGTTCAATTTTTCGTTGTTGAGTAGTTTTTATTGAGTAAAAGTAACATACCAAAAGTTAGCTCATAAGCACATTTCTACAATTACTTCTTGGGGTTATATACAATTCAAATTAGTCTTCCCTAATTATGTAACATTCAATCCAAAATCAAAATAAGTAAATTTAGAATAATTAATCTTAATATTTCTATAAATGTCTTGTTTAGGCACAATCTACGATGTTTTTGTTGTTGATTTAATCAAATTTATGGTAATTTTGCAAATATTTATCTTCAACGATATTTATGGTTAATTTATTGATATGAAGAAAATGTTCGTTTGATGGCTCAGTGTACGTACGTATAAGTGAGGTTGAAATGGAAATAAAATTTCTATATTTTTATTATTTGTTGCTATCTTTACTTTTATTTTATAAATAAAGTCTAGTTAAGGTAAAAAGTAATTTGCGCAGACTAATTACGTTCATATTTTCGATAACGTTAACAGTTAACTACTGAATTCTATCTCCAGTTTAGTATTATTAATTTCAGATAACAACGTATAGATGGCTGTAGTTTCAACGAACTGGAATTAATTGTGACATACAAATAAGTAGATTCCTGTAATGTAATTGGAAGATTGATCAGCACATTAGAAGGTAAGGTTCAGATGGCAACGCATCGATCTCCCACATATCTCTGATTCTGAATTATATTCATAATATCTCTGCATATTAGTTACTTTTGATTGAATATTACATTGAATAAAAGACTAAAAAGTTATTAATGTTTTATAGTCTCCTGAATTCAATAAGTTTTAAACAATTAATTATGAAATAATACTAAATAATTTGATTTTTTTCTCGTTGGACTGGACAACTATAACGCCGGTCATAGATCCCCAGAATTGGGGCCTATGTTCACTTACGATAATGCGAGTAAGAGAAGAAGACATATTTTTGCCGGACAACAGATGGATATTAGCATTAAGGCTGACCAGATATCGCATTTTGACTCTTTATGACTGGCTTTTGTTGAATCTTCCTCCACATGTTTGAGGCATCGAAAATAATCAGGAATCGGTACCTGAAGTATCATGAAGTTCATGTACTTAAATCGGAATTAAATGTATCATAAATCGGACGAAAGTCTCGAAATTTTTTTGAGCCCCCACACCAAAATACATAAGCCTCTTCCCCCATGTATCACAATTACCTAAACCTGTCTATGATAATGATATTCATAATTATAATTATCCTATTAAATTTATTTGTCGCTGATTATTTTTTCAAAAAGAAAACAATGTAGGTGTTTCCCCAATCTGTCGTCAGTAAAATACAATATTTGAAATATTTCATGTGTGCAACCTATTTGGAGGTTTTTCTGTCTTCAAAGTAAAAGTATGTGCGGTTGGCACGTACGCAATGCGTTTGAGCATTCACGACCTCGACGAATTCGGTGTTCGCTGTTCCACCATCGGCGATTTGTTTGCACTTGATTTTCATTTACGCGCTGCATTGGCGAATTCATTCATGCTGCACCAACCTGCCAACTGGCAGCAAACTCTTTTTCGCGGCCGCACAACGTGCCGGAAGTGCATTCTAATGGCCGACGTGGCGGCGCACAAGAAGTGCAACACACTGACACATATTCCGCGCCGGTGCGCGAATAACGGACGCTAGATGTGTACGCGTGTGCTGGCTGTGTGCATTTCGCAGGAGCTGCACATTTTCGCATAGGCGCATGCATGCCGGAGTGCTAGAGCAAACTTCTTGGAAACCATTGACTTACTTTGGCAGTGCGTGAACTCGACTGGCCTGCTTGGTTCGACTGTTTGTCTAAAAGTTTAGTAGAAAACGCGTCGTAAACACGATTGATTTGCACTAGGAAACGCAGACAATCAGCGACTAGTCATTTTTAGTGATGATTTGTGTTTATGACCAAAATATGTGTAAATTGTGATTTTCTAATGTGCTAAACAAATGCGAATTGGGCACAAAATACGTCCGATGCTTTACGTGGTGAACAAATTCATTTATATATTATTATATTAAAAAAAAAATCTGTTTTTATTCAGTTGGGTGTAAAATATTCCAAGATTCCTGACTCTTTAAGTCAAAAACACCGTTTGATAATACTCACAAAATCTAATACACATTGATACGCTTACAATATGTAATAGATTGATCAAGCATTTACCGCAATAAGAAAGGTTAGACATCCTTTGCAAAGTACCAAAGAACTGTTCTTTCTTACAATATTTTTTTAAATTTCAATATAAACAATATTTTTCGAAATTTAACCTACCAGAAATTATACAGAAAAATTAATTATCTGTCTGCGAGAATCTAACCGTTAAAGGTTCGTGAACTTTATCAAAAAAGATTAATTTGAAACGTAGCAAAAAATAAGAGACGTTTATGGAAGCGTGAGTAAGCTATTTGCGATATTATGCTATTCGCCTGGGATTATTACCGCCATTTTTTGTTGGAGCGCGATTTTTTATTGTCTCTACCACTCACACAAGTGTAGGCATTCGTGTGCCAGGAAAAGTTAGCGCTTATCGTGTGTGATGTGTGCCTTTTTGCTGTGGCTTCCGCGGTCGAGACGCAAACGGCTCTGAGTTCGATGTCCGTGCGCGCCGCCGCCACGATTGCTGAATAAAACTAACGGCGAATGAAAATTTGGGTATACGCATACACAACCAACGCTCAATTTGCTTGCACTTTCGAGGGCCATTGGCCTGTGTGTTCCTGCCGTTGTCATATGAAATTTACAAATTTTAAAAATTCGCTTGCAAAATGTTTTTGCGTTGTTGTCTTGTCTTTGTTCATAATTTATCGGGTGTATTTGAGTATATAAATATAGAAAATGGATCTATTCGGCACTAACCCGTATCGGTGCAGATGATGGAAATATTTTCGAAATTTTCCATAATAAGTTTATTAAGGAAAATCGACATTTTACATCCAGATTACCTGAAAATTTCTATCCACATTCAGTTAGCTATTTACAATATTATAGTGCAGGAAATAAATTCTTGCAATCCATGTAGTATTCAAAGTTTGAAGTTTGCTGAATTGAATAATTGATGTTTTCTGAAGAGCACGATGGATCTTGGGAAATCCTCTTCTAAGCCCGGGAGGCTTAACATGAGAGAAACGCGGTGGCAAGATTGACAAAATACGAGGAAGAATGAGAAGTGACAGATTGGTGAGGAATGTTTGGGGGTACTGTGCTGTCAGGGGAGACAATGGCTGGCCAGAGAAAAGCCGACGAGTCTACGAGTCGGCGGGATTTTCGGAGCAGAATCAATTTAACTGTTTTTACAATGAATATCATCCAACATCTTCCCTAAAATGGCCAACAAAAGAGCCTGTTTATGTATATTATATAATGTATATACTTTATATATTATGTTATTTGTTATTGTATATTTTTTTGTTAAATATATATGTATAACTTTTACAAATAAAAATAAGTGGGCTAAGATCAATAGACTAACGCGCTGACAAGTGCGCCACGAAGACGATATAAATAAGTTTAATCAAATTTGAATTTTTTGGCAAAGGGTTCAAAACGGTGAAAATCCAATTAACAGAATTTATTTCAATATATTTGTACGTGTCGTACATAATTTTTATCCAAATCTGAGACGAGCAATGGAGATACTTCCATTGTTAATTCAATTAAACCTAATTCAAAAAATGTGATGAAATCTTTTATCGTTTAGAATGTGAAGTAGATTTGATTAAAAGACGGAATAGCATTGCAAAATGAATATGTGGTCATTCGTGCGGAATGAATTCGAATGCATTTGCAGCGTGCACTTTTGCACCTTCGGTGCCGCGCCGCGCGGAAGAACGAGAAGAATTAGCAATGAACTTGGCAATGCACAAGTCACTCGCGAGTCGCGGTTGGCTCTCGCGCAATGGCGGGGCCGTCGAGTGCGCCGCGCCGCGAAGGTAGGCCACTCGAGTTCAATGCCTTACTTTCATAACCACGGCCGTACAACACAATCTCTCTTACATCACTTGTACTACTAGCGAACGCTCGCGAATCGCGCGGGGTCACTACCTTTTGCACGCGCATTGTTTCCACCATTTCCGGATTCGGTTTTTACGGGCATGCTGGGTCATTTTATGATGATGGGACACAATACTGAAATGTGTATCATTTTACTGCAGCACAATGACTGCAATAAATAGAAACCAATTTGGATTTCTATATAAATGTTACCGATGGGGAATGTCGAGGTAAAACATATAACCGTAATTAAATTTATATTTCATACATTTAGTATGAAGTTCTAAAGTCTAGTCAAGTTCTAAAGTTTAATTATCAGTTCCGAATCGTTTTAACTGTTTTTGGGGAGTTATAGCATCGATCTGAACGAAGAAATGGCAAAATGGATGAAACTTTGAATTTTGAATGAATGTTGCGGAATAAAATAAAATACAATTCATAATCATAATCTTTGAAATTGGGATGCAATTTGGCGATTTGCTGTGAGTGAACCTGATTTGCGAATAAAAGTATATTTGATCTTTTCTTTAAAATATTATTTTTGATCATCCACGAAAAGAGTAATTATCACTTCTTAAATGTTTATTACATTTCCATAGTCATTCATAGGCAAGATGGGATTACCTGAGGAATGCGATGCTGAACCCTTTTTAAAAGTGGGTCAAATTTCTTTAATATGTTTGATAGTCGTAACTAGTGGTTAGTAACCAATATCCAAAGGGTCCGTCATGTTTGAGCGCAGGAGTCAAATTAATTTACTCCTTCCCCTTTCGGTTACCTTGCAATCGTGGATCAGTCAAAAACCTATATGGGTCAGTAACTGGGTCATAGGTTCTCTATCACAGCGTATAGTTTTAGAGCAGGCTTCGTGTGTAAGCAATACAGACGTCGTATAAGGACGCGTCGGTGTCGGCTGCCAACGTCATTGTTGTTGTTCTGCCTCGAAGTAATTTTATATCCATATATGCTTCCTGGCTGTTCTACATCAAAACATAAACATTCTAGAGCTAGTACTTGGTGATATTGTAAAAGGATACAAATATCAAGTTCAATTCTCACAAGCCATCTATTCACTATATACATGCTTTGATTTCGCTGTTTCAGTTTCAATGCATCATGCACTTCTTCCATAATAGGTTCCAGTCTCATCCTCCATTCCTACGCAATATATCCTGGTTCACATTTTTCTGAATTGCAAGATCTTGTTTGTAGCGATACAGGGGTCAAATCCCTACATCACCTTCCCTGCTACTCTGTCATTTTGAGTTGTTGTTTCTCTAGACGTTCTTTTTAAAACTTCTTCAGGCTAAGCTTTCTGCCTCACTAGCTTCCAACAAAGCTATGGTCTATCTTACAAAATATTCAATGACGGCTTGATAGTAATGTCCTATTCTCCAAGTTCGCTTTTCGTCTGTGATACCAAGTTCCTGTCTGATTATTAAACAATTTAGTCATTGTGCGAATGAACTGTTTGGCGGTGCCATTGTTGCTATTTGATAGATGACATTTTACTTAGAGTTCAATGGCATGCAGGCAGCAAGCGTGTGTTTCGCATTCGATTCCGTAATGTACTCTTCTTTTCTGATGGCAATGCCTCTTTGCGTGGTGTTTGCGCGAACGCGCTCGGTTGCAGGTAAGTGGTACAACGAACGCGGTTAACCCGCGAGAGCCATAACCTTATTCGCCATCGCGGAAAGTCGTTCAGCGAAGCAACGACCGCCACCGGCCAATGCGCGTGCGCGCACCACGTCGCAACTGCCTCAAGTTGAGTACTTTTCGCTACGGCCTCAAGCGCATAAAAGAAATCGACAAATATCAGCAATTGATAATTGTTTGGAATGAATGAAAAGCAAAGTTGTTCCAATATATATAGTCATTAACAAAAGGACAAACTAACCTAACATTTGCTACCTTCAGTATGTTATAATGTAACTTAATCTAAATAAACATAACTTTAATGGGCATTTTGATCGCCTTTCTACACATAATCTCTCGACAGTTAGTACCAACTTATGTAGTCGGCTAAACGAATGTCGCATGATCTAACCTTACTCGCCTTATGAGCCCAATGATAAAAGGAGGGCCGTGACTCAACAAGACATGCATCGATTTTCCGGCATCATATTTTCTCGTGGCATTAGCATGGGTGCGCATGCGTAAGTGTGTGGGACTTGAGCAATTGCTTTGCAAATGTAAATTTGATTTAAATTCCTCGCGTTAAATTGTTGGTGGTATTATGCGGAAGCATCCGTGAGCCAAGTTATGACAATCGCGCAGCGAACAATTCTGTTTCGCGAAAGACGAACGCCAAGAAACGTTTGGTGCTCGGTGCTTGAGTTTATAGAGGTTATTTAAGACTTCACAATTTTCCTTCTCTAAAATGAACTATTCTTATCTCCAGGATTGGTATCATTTGAAGAACTTTGTAACCTCCGCTTTGATGAGAATAAAGTTTGTTTTGTTACAGTTTTAAGAGAATTAACTAGAATATGGCTACAAAAGATGATTGTGCCGTACGACGGCCTGCGATGAGGAAAACACGCTAGCGAAAAACTGTTTACGAGTGACGGGAACGCGATGACTCTACGCACGCTTCCTAACTGTATACGGTTGAAAGTAAACTCGCAGGATAGCGGTCCCGAAAAAAGCACCGTATCACACAAGCAGCGCGTTTCTTTTGCATACAATTCTCTTAAAGCTAACTGTGTCCCATCTTTTCAAACTATAAAAAACATCATCAAGAATAGCAATTTGTCGCTGCCTGTCTACAAAAAGTGCCTGCTTTGTTCACACTGCCTTTACAGCTATCTGCATATCTACGCATAATTTGGTAACAGGTAAAATAATAACTTTTGGTTTTACATATACATATTGTAAACGGTGCTAGTTTTACAAAATGTACAGTTAGATGGAGATGTAAGGAAAAACGCTAAAGGCAGCGAGAAGAAAAGGATTGTGACTGTGGGCGACACCCACGCAACGGTTTGTTGCCGTTGTACTCGTATAGAGAAATGTGTTACGTAAAATGCGTGGTCTTTCATTGCATCATTGTTAGTATATTCATAACAGTTTGGCTTTATCAGTATTTTGCTTATCTATACAGATATCTAGGAGTATTTATTTGGCATAATATATTAACTACTTTTATATAATATTAATAAATATTAGTTATGTTAATAAATGATAGTTATAGATATGTAGAGGTCGCCAATGGAGTTGAATTGTTTTTGACCCAAGACAGGATAGCCTCAATCTTTCAGGGGTCCCGGGCGACTAGAATTAAAGACCGAACCAGCTAAACATTTAAGAGGTTCCATCCCAAGTTTTCATCAACAGTGTGACAAAACGTCAAGCCATATAGGTTAAAGCAATGCTTAAAGAACTTCTTAGATTATAAAGTGTGTCAAATTGAAACATTTTTGCAAAAAAAAGTCCGACTGGTTAACTGTTTTAGGCCTATGACAGGAAAGCCTCAATCATTAAGGGAGGCCAACATCTTACAAGTGGGCACAAATGGCATTAGGTGTAAAATACTATAAATTATGTCAAATTGTAACATTTTTGTAAAAAAAAAATCCGGCGGAAAAACAAAATTTCGGATTACTCTACTTCTCTCCACCCATTTAGGGGAAACTTTATTTACCAGAATTTTTAAGTCGTAATGAATAACTAAACTATTCAAGAATATTCTCTAAAATTTTAAAGTCGATGCTGAATGTTCGAAGTTATAGGTCTAAAAATTAAGCGATATTCTTGTATTTAGCAAATTTTAAACCGTTCTTCTCCCTACATCTTTTTTTCGATTTTGCCATTGAGAAAATTTCTCTGAACATAAATTTAAATCACATTTTTAGGCGAAAAAACTGACTTTAAATTTAAAGCTGTATAAAAACATGGCATTTTAAGTTTTTCCAAAAAATACATCTCGTCATATTCAAGGTAAAATTACAATTTTTCTTCCCCAAACAACCATTATGCTCTCATGGAATTCAAGTATTCCTCACTCACTCCGACGCATTCCTATGCTAGCTGCTGTCAAGAATTCCTCGTATACGCATTCATACATAGTTTACATTCTTTGAACTACTCTAAACTCCTTTAACTTTTTACTACCACTGTTTTCGAAGTTAACCCTTGGTTTGATAGTGACCCTTCGGACTTAATAATAATTACCGAATTAATGCAAGCTAAGTAATATAATGCGGGGAAGGTAGTCATAACAACTCAAATGATGCCAGTACAAATGTGTCAATAGATGTTGACAGATTGTACAATGTATGGCAAGC
>WSZQ02000013.1:1265708-1280841 GCA_019419845.2 Weissflogia rhopalogaster
TAATAAATTAGTATTTAAAAAAGGAATAATAGTAAGAAAGGGGCAGTAGTCAGTGAAGGTATTCCTAAATTAGTAATTCGTTCCATATATTGAATACAGACATCCTTATAAAAGACGTGGGTTATACGGCTGAGAACATATTCCTTTTATTATTGCTTGAGAAAAGACTAACCAAGAGACAAGAAGTCAGATTCACTATAGACATCGGTTTATTCGGATGTACAAGACAAAATCAATTAATTCTTGAACAAAATCTTCACGTAGCAGACAGACATTTACCACAGTTGGTGGGTGCGTGTGCTGTTACACTGACTGCAATGTGAGTGCAATCGCATCACATATCGATTGTAGTTGTGTCTTATGCGGTTCGCCTCGATCGCCGACTATAGACACACCCGTGTCGTCCTCTCTTGCTGCGGCCAGCCGCGAACGCCTGGAGTTCGATGGCCAAAATCTAGAGTAAATTTTTCAAGGCTCCGTTATTCGTTTTTTTATCCCCGCGCTGGTCAAGTGTGACCGCTGGTTGGGCCGAGCCGGTCGCGGACCGATATGATATTACCCGCCGGCTAACGGTAAGCCCCTTCAGGCTGGCTACATGGGACGAAAAGAAAATGGGTTTTATTTTCGACGACCGCGAAGGAGAGCGACGACGAACTTCACTTGCAACGAGCACATAACGCGTCCGTGCCGAATGGATACGTTATTAATACCAGGAACAATGTGAGGAAGATTTTAACCGACATTGTCTGTAATTTTGCAAATTTCAGCCTCGTCGTGCTGAAATTCGAATTGAAGTCGAAAAGGGGATTTAATACTGTTGACAGTTTTGTTAAAATTTCTAAACCGTTGTGGATTCAGAGTGTCATGACGACACAAGTTTGTTGTTATAGTTTAATTTTTAGCGTTGCGGCTAATTGAATAAACGCTTCGCTGGCCTCGTTTGTTCGTGCGATTGGGTATTAAATCGCGAACAAAACCGAGTCTCTTTTGCTTTTCGCGAAACCGCGTATGAAGACGGCGGCATCTGCGGCAAGCTTGTGCGCTAAGGTCTTTGACCGCGATCGACTTTAGAGAGTCATGCGCAATGCATATACAGAGGCCGCGATTGCGAGACCATTATCAGGCGAGGAACATCAAATCTGCTCAAATCGCGGTTGATTGGTAGGTAGTGCCGAATAGACGTGCGTTATTTACGATAATCACAGATAACTATTACACGATAATAATTACAGATACAAAGAGATTAACTAAATATTGGTAAAAACAAAGATCACTAAAATTTATGCGAAATTTTATAATTAAATAGCTTATTGATAACGCAATAAATCTGTTTGATTATAATGTAATGCGGTCCATTAGGAATCCGTTCCAAGGCCGACCCATAAATTTTACATATTTCTACGTATTGTAAATAAAATATAATTGCAATTATCCGAAAAACGTGCGCTGCTCTACCCAAAAAATACAAAAAATATCCAAGAAATGATATTTAATATTGTTATTGACACTTGACAATCGAGATAACTGCTTATTAGGGACAAATCCTAAAGAAAGGAATCAAAACCTGCAAAGTAATATAAATTTGCTCCGTTTCGTCGGGACAACATTCCGTTTATTCGGGGCTTGTTGTTGCATAATTATTTGAATAATGTATCTTTGACGTTCGTATCTTAAAAACATTTTCGCAAGGACCTTTAAAAACATTTTACTTCAGTTGAATCATTCGACATTAACAGGATTTATTGGGAATTTCTGAAAATGAATCATTGTACGTATTTACTGTATGGCCAGAAACATCATTTACATTTTTAGCCGCTTAGTTTTGCGCATTTTCACGAAAATAGATGTAATTGCTGGAAACCAATTTTGCGAATTTCCTCATGTGAGGTAGGTTCAAACAAATAGGTTTAATTATAATTATACAAACATGAAACGACTGAAAAACAATTGTAAATATATATGAGTACAATATCTCATTTTTGAAACTGCTAATTTTGACCAGATCTACATAATATTTGCAATATTTCCCTTGAATAACATGGTGTGATTTAAATACGATGGAGTGATTTGTAGTACCACCTGAATTCTTAATCTCTCCACAAAATTTATCGAGAGTACTTATATTTAAGTTGAAATATTGGTTTTGGGAAGAAGTAACTTGTATGACAAAATTAAAGATTGTGTATATACTTATTTAAAAGGGTTAGAAAAGAAAATGAGAAGGGCGATCCTAGGATGATAATTGTATTGTTATAGATATAGTTTACAGATGATGTATTCATTGTGTTACGTTGTTATTATTTAATTACGCCAATAAAGGTCATACATACAAAATACTTATTTAAAATACAATGATAAAAAGCGACTGAATAATATGAGATTCATCTAGGTGTCAATGAATTTTTGTGAGGAACTGTAACAAAACTTGAACAACTTTAGTTTACTTCTGAAATTTTCTCACCCTAGATATTCGCATACCTCTCCCACACACAAAAAAACGAAAAGGCAGGAAAACGAAAGCATAAAAACGTTGATCAATTAACAACACACCTGAAAACACAATTTATAAAATATAGCGTCATATCATCCCATTTTCAAAAGGATGCCTTCAAACTATCCCTTTCCAAGCATTCGGCCATGGGAAGACGCGCTGAAGAAGAAAGCGAATTTAATATCGTGTGCCGTTAGGTGAACAGCCCTCAGTATTTCCGAGGGTGGCGCACATTTTATTTCACATTAAGCCGCGCGATTCAGGCATGAATTTAAGTAGACGAACTTCAAAGTGGCAAAGGGGCCGAAAGGGTAAACACACACGATACACATCGGCCCCTTAGACTCCTAAACAACTACACAAACACCTGATTCCTAAGCACCTTAAATATCAAATAATACCCTTAGAGAATGGAAGTTGAGTGGTTAGGTATAAAAAGGGAAAATATGATCAACTAAGGGCTGAGAAGCTGAGGATGAGGAAAATTTAAGTTCGAAGTAATGCGGAGATGAACTATCTTTAGGAGGAAAAGGCTTTTGAGGTAAATTTGGGATTTGTTTAGGTAAACGTAATGCTTTAAATATTTTAAGCAGGTGCATCGGTAAAAGCAAGAGTCATAGTCTTCTGAAACCCTCCTAACCTGATTTAAGAAGAGTTATCTATGTATTATATATTGATTTCCTTAAAATTGGAAAATTGTGATTTTATAAATACTTCCAAAACTTTGCTAAGAATTGTAAATATTTTATAACAAAACATGTTGAAACAAACTTACATCGATTTCCTGTCTTATTTTTTATAATAATAGGAAAAGGGAAAAAAGATCTTAAATAATTTCAAATGAAATCGAAGAAGCATCCCACAAAATATCAAGCAATCTGATCTCCATCTACAATACCTTTCTTTTTTGGGTTTCCTTCCCTTTCGAGAGAAGATGAAGCTATAAAAAACATCTTACATTTTTTCTAAGATATTTTAGGGTTTGATCCCTAGGTAGCCTCACAACCCTCTGTTTATTCACAAAAACGGATAAAAAAAAGACAAAAAGAAAAGGTGCTTACGGTACTTTACGCAGTCCAGTTAGGTAATCTTTTCTTCTATTTCACCCTGCATATAAGAGATGAGGATGAACATGGGGATGAGAGTGTCAGGTGGTTGTCGCATTAATATTTGTCCTGCTTAAAAAATAATAAAGAAAAAATGTATACCTACTCAACAGAAAGAATAGATGCCTAAGCTTTTTTTCTTATTATATGTATTATAAGATACTTATGTTTCTCTTATTTTTAAGCGTTTCACCAGTTTTTAGAAGACTTGCCGACATTTTCGGGTGCCTTCTATCGAAAAATTTATTACAAACTGTACTCACTGATTGAAGCTGGAATTTCTGTGTGGTAATTATGCGCTTATCTGCTCCTCGTAGCCGTTTAGAGCCTCAAAAACGAGTTGGGAGAAAAATAAAAGAAATGCGAACGAGGAAACGAGTCTAGGTGTTTCGGGGACCTTGAGACGAACTCGTTTCGACCCTTTGGTCACCACCTCTCTCGTTTATCATTCCAGATTCGTCTAATACATCTTCCAGTCAAGGTTTCGGAGACCTTCAGACGTTCATAGCCCTTTCGGGAATAACCTTGAGGTGTACGAGATAATCTTCTAACCACAGCGACGAATCTCAATTGTGACTAGCTAGCATATTATAGACACACGATTGTATCACTGTTTGGTGGATCAGTAGATGTACCGTTATTTTATTCATCTCTTGATTGAAATTGATTTGTTTCTATAGTTGCTCATCAATGCCGAAAGACAAAAGAATAGCGGTAATTACTTAATGTTTGATATTGGTCTCAAAGGTGTGCGGTTATCGTAGGCTAGTGCTTGTTTTGGTAAGGTTGGTCGTTGACCGCTTTGGCCTAATGCTTTTATACCGCCTTTCAAATCACACACACAAACAAACACTTATATGCCTTGTGTGTAGTCCGTATCTTTGCTCTTCGGCAGCTACAGGTAGGCTGAAATAGCGAGGAAAAGCTACGTGGTCATTAGCTGGAACACTCTTTGAGTGTTCACTCTCCATCGTTTCTAGCACAATGCGGAAGCGGAGAGTTTACGGATTGATTTCGAGCACGAGTGCACGTAGTTTTCCACACATGTGGATGTGTCTAGACATGCTGAAGTGACATCTGTGGTGGAACTTCTATTGTCATTTCCGTCTATTGAAGGTTATGTTAGATCAAGCCATCAAATAGGTTATGGTAAAATAAAGATTGTTATAGAAGCTTGTATTGACCCTTTCAAAAGAACATATAATCATATAAAGTCTTAATATAAATTTGTTTAGAAATATGGTCAAAATGCTGGATCAAACACAGATATCCCTTAACATCCTCAATATATTTAAAAATGATACCTAGAAAACATTATTACGTACAAATCGACTATAGCCACTGATCCTATGGCCTATCCTACGCAATTTGTGTTCGAGTATAAATATTATATGCGAAAAGGGAAGTAAACACACTCGTGGGTGCGGGTGTGTCGCGTAAAATTCTAAACCCACTCTGGTGCAGGACGCGAAATACGCAGGAACGCGTCGCGCTGCAGAACGATACGCGGGGCCGCGACCGTGAATGAAAGTAGTAACGGTACGAGCACACTTATGCAATGCATTACGGTTATGCGCGCGCGAGAGCGGGGCCCGGTTGGCGTTTGTGCCACCACGGTCGGCGACGACGACGACGATGAAGCCGCGATCGGGCCGCGAGGTCCATGAACTCAGCGCGCTCGCGCTCGTTCGCAAGCGTTCGCGCGGAATTCGCGTCCGCACACCGAATGTGGACCAATGCGCCGGAGTAACCTGGAGAAGTGAAGTGACGCTCGGCGAAGTGCGCGTGCGCCAAACCCACGCTCACTGCCGCGAAACTTAGTTTCAAGATTGCAGACCAAAGTCATGGTAATACCATCAACGCGGGGCAATAAACCACCATAAACTCTTAACACAAGAAGGACATATGAAAAGACATTTTACTATTTTTTGTAACCATACGAGTAACATGAAGGGAGTATTGGAATATCAGATGAAACCCATGATTTGACTCGGTTTGATCAGGTATAACCATATAATCAGGGGATTGACTAAAGATATCTGAAATACGTATTCCCTTCAGGGATAATTGTAGGGATATCTACAATTTTCAGTTTGAGCGTTTAGTGTTGATTTGTAAGTGATAGGGGAATACCATGGTAGTTTTTCTGTAAATCTTTTTATATTTTTGACCCGGTGCTGACCTCAAGGGTACGAATTATTTGTTTATGATAATATAAAGATTTTCTGATGACCACTTCATGTGTTCGGAATATATTGTAATGTGGACACCAGGAAACTACAATCAAAGAAATGTCGATACCAAATTGTGGTGGAATATCCAACACCTAAGATGTTCCACCACTATTTCCACCGCGAATCCTATATTGGAAATCAATCATCCATACCATAGAATAGGGATGAGTAACCTGCGGCCCAGCAAACATATTTGTGCGCCCCGCGAAGCATTCTAAGCAGAATGGGGTCCCCCGTCTCAGTCATTGAGACGAATATAATAAAATTTCCCGGTCATAAAAAGGTTGCTCACCCATGCAAAAGAAGAATGACAAATATAATTGTAAGAATGCATTTGTTCTGATAATAAGTACAAGGAAACCTACCATATGGTATAGGCAAAACCTTTAATGTAGGGAATTCTAATGTCAGTTGATCTGTATTAAGCAGAACCTGCCTGAGGCGAAATCATAATGAAAGAAACATTATTATGAAAATGCATGAAAGGAATATTTTATATGTCCAAGGGGCTCCCTTCCCACCGATTTCCAAAACAATCGTTTGCGCTCCTCTGCACCCTGTTCCTGAATAGTATTGATTACTAATATGTGGAAACCTGTTAACAATTGAAAAAGAGATTGGTCCTGTGGCTTTTCGTATATGGCAAGTTTCTCTGGTATTAGAAAACGTTGTTAGTGATCGGATTTAGTAGATACCCAATAGGTAATACCTAATAGGTAAGGGTAACCGTGGCCACACTGATATTAATGTTAGGTCACCAGAACTTATTTTAGTGTTGAGATTGTGTGATGTAGATAGAAAGACATTGTGGCCTGTTAGAGCTATTGCTAAGGTTCTCTTCTAGAAGGTGTTGGAAGCGTCCGGCGATGTAACACTCCCGGTCGGCTTGTGGAGGTCAGGCACGGACGTTGGTCCACTTACCCACATTGACGGGCGCCCCACCTCGACCGCGCCGTTGTGTCGCGAGCGCGCATATACTAGCAGCAAGAGAGCAACTAGGAAAGTGCTGCTCGCGCTGCCGAAGAACTACCGCAAACTACGGCTCAGTAATTATACGCTTACAAGCAAACGTAACGAGAGTAATACGAGTGTAATAAGAGCATGCTTCATACTCGTAGCATTGAACTTGACTATCTGACGACGCTTTCAAAAGCTTCAAATGCCCGAGAATGAGTCAACGAGTTATCATATATACAAGCGTTGACTCATATCTGAATTCCTCTGATCTGTCATCTGTTCAGTGCTTAACAAGAGCAATTTAAAGAATTTTATTCCGTGGTCGATCATTATATTTTAGGTTGTGGCATCAAGGTGATGACCATGGTCAAACATGCTTTCGGTAACGGTTGATTTTGACCTTCTGTCTTGTGTGTTGGAGTCTTATGTAATGCTTTTCCTTGATTTCGTAATTTCTTTTTTTTCATTCTAGGTGATTAGCGTGATTGAGGTGAGGGTTCCGCGCATATGGCGAAAGGTGTTCGAGATACCCTTTTTTCAAGATGTGTAGTTCGGTATTTGTTTCGTTTTGCTGCTGGGCGAAATCTTTTAGGCTGTTCATTAGCGTCCTCGAAAAACTGGGTCGTCTTGGAGGGTATTGTGGTATTGTGTAACAGTAAACCCGATAACGTACTAACTCACCACAAGTCGCTGCGGGGCGAAGGCGCATGCATACACACCATCTGACGTGGATGAACGGCAGGCGGCGGGTATCCGAAGAGAATAGTCATATGCATGCATGCATGTGGCAGGTGCAGCGGCATTCGAAACAGATTTGGAAAGGTAGAATGCCGAAGATGGTAAGATTCCACAAAGAAAAAAAGGGTAGAATATAGGTCGCCAAAAATCGTGACCGAAAGGTTTTGGTAACAGATTTGGGACCGTTTAACAATGCCTCCAGCGCCTCACATAAATACCTATATGATATACAGGGTCATACAGAAACTCTTTAAACTATAAGATATATTTGAATACTAACTTATATTTTAACAATTATACAATATTATTTTTATAACTATATTATGAACATCACCTTTATTAATGATATGGACACCCCCTGTATGATAAGAACGTGTCAGTGCGGACGCAAGGTGGAGACTCCAACGCTCGGGTCCTAGCGTAGAATTAAAGGGTACAGTTATCTTACGCGTGTGTTTGTTTCGTCGGTTAAAGGGTTCGTTTAGTGGAAGGTTTAGCGAGGTAATCACGACCTACCCACGTCCGGTGGGCTGTGCGGTTGGGTGTTGAAAACGGGCCATCGTGATTTCGTGCGTGCCTTCGTCGCCATTGGAATTAAATCGTTCACTGTTACGTTCTGCGGTGAACATCTGCCCTCCGCGGCTTTAAAACTTGTGACATGTGTCTCGAAATTTGAAAGGAGTTGAAGGTGTTCACATACAGTTACTTACAACGAATCAATTTTCATCTTTTCACCAACGGAACTGGAAATGTCAATAATAGTATATATATATATATAGTATATCTCTTTCCTCGTGATAAATTCCATGCGAGTTGTACACTATATTTTTTCCACGAAAGCAATAATGACTAGCTTTGGTTCTTATTTTTGTTGATAAGCATTAATTTTCTGAATGAGAGTTACATAAATAGTAAAATTATATTCACACTGTCACAGCCGCACCGAGAGAGGAATTTCAGCATGGATTCGATGCAAATCAATGTAATGCGGTCTTATTACAGGAACATTACCACATTGTTTGTTTAGCAAACAGGCCATGTAATTTTTTAAAGATTTGTATGAGATTTCTTGAACAAAACCAATTCGGAAATGTAATTTTTATACAACATAAGAAGAAAAATAGAAATACTGAACCAGCAATACTCTGACGGCTTAAACTCTCATTCGTTGCGGACCCCACTTTGAGGACCACTGGTCTAAACAATTAATTTGAAAATTTAATAAAATAAAACCCTATTAAACAGATGTTAAATTTTAAACATCTTAATACATTATCATCTTGTTTGTTCGAATCTGCCAACATCTTATCCAATTCTGATTATAAAAATCATTCAATTTTGAAAGTCGTGAATCCTCTCTGGGAATCGTGTTATTCTTAACTAGCTGCGGTACCCTATAAACGGTACCTGATGACCCCGAGGTTTTATTCACAACAAACTATCAAAAGTTAATCTTCTCACCCATGGGGGTCATAAAGCACAAATTGCAAGTTTAATTCTCCCTATTCACCAAACAGGTAACAGGTACCTGTCGACGAAATCAAGATTTATGAACTCACTTTGATCTGGCCATAAATCAATTTCATATATCGCCCCCCTGAACGCAGATTAAACGGATTACACCCGTTCTACTTTTGTTGTCATACTTGAAGGGATTTAAAAGTTAATTCCATCTAACTTCTGAATTGATGAACTCCGATTAAAGGATGTTTAATACGTTGACTTCTAAATTAATTTGGAATTCGCCGATTTGCAAATATGTGTGGTTCAGGTAGAACTGGTATTTTCCCAAAAGTAGCATACTTTCCCTGAATTTCTTGGGTGGCGGTTTTGGGACATCAAAAGAAAGCATTTCTTTGCGAATTTCTTCCGAAGGACATGAAATTCACCAAGGCAAACAAGCGAAAATCCGCTACGCTTGCATAATTTTTTACAGCTCTATTTTACGGCTTGTAAAACGTATACTTTTAGGTGGCATAAAATTTTAAGGGCCTTGGACTCTGTAAATATTACGATTTTTGTGATGCACAATTACTTAAACTGCAAGAAGGTGTATTGACCTTACATAAATCATTGACTTAAGTCACTTGCACAAAAGAAGGCAACGAAAGTTAGTTTATCGTTTTCTATTTGCAATTTTGAGGGTGTTTTGCACAGGTATAATGGTGCAAGTTTTATATTTTAAAACTTTAAAGAAACCTGACATACAAAGCGATTTGCCTTAAATTTTCACCTGCAAAGTGCCTGGCAGGAAACATACGCAGAATGACTTAGTTTCATTCTGTGTAAGTTTTTAATGCATACGCGAATAATGTAATCAGTAATATTATGAAAACTGTGTTTTAATTGTAACATAAAAGTACCTTAGAATCTGGCCCAAAGAAAGACAATTAACTTAAGTCGCGTGCAGTTCCCGCGAAGCGCATGTCATTACCGTAGCCGCCACACGGCATGGCACAGGACGTTTTGTTTCCATTTCCACCGCGCGGCCGTCAGAAGAGAGAAAAGTTCGTCGAACTCGTCGAGCTCGCGTTGTTCGCGAAGATGTAGGTAACAGAGAGTGACGTCAGGACGCTCACCTCCATGTTCCACTGGTCTAGTTCCACACTCTGGCCACGCACACACAGACGTAGAGTGGTGTCCGCGAGATCTTCGCCAGCAATTCCGCGTGCCTAGGCCTCAACCCAGGCTGTAGCCGTGCTGTGCTGCCTCGCGATCTTCGGCGAACGCGCGTTCTAGCACTTCGTATGTGTGCACTTTCGGTCAACGAACCTGGCGTTTGCTATAAGGTGACCTAGGCGGCCTCAGTCATTTTGTTGCTATTGCTATTTTTCCACCACCGCCACCGGCGCGGCACGGCCGCCATTTTGCAGAGCAACGAACGCTCGAAAACGAGACCACGGCCGCACGCGTCAAACGTGCAGAACGTCCTCAACTGGCTTTGAACTTTGCGGGCCTAATTTTCGCCGAAATAATCATACATGAGTTAGATGTATAGAAAAAATCAACTGGATATCTTATTTATGTACATGTTGACTTTAATTATAATGCTACACAATGTTATGATAGGTTATATTAGGTTTATGTTCGTTGTAAATGCTTTAAATTGGAATAAATGTGTATTAATACTTTTAAATTGACGTAGAGGTGAAACGAAATTTCAATTTGAAATTGAAACAACATTTAAAAGTAATTTATATTTGACTCAATGAAGAACACGCTTTAAAATTCATATTAATCAGGACAGTTTTCTGTCTAAGCATAGGATGCGACGCATCGGGGCTCCTCCGTGCAAGAACTCCATAGTTTACTTCAGCTGCTGACTTCCGCACAGGACACATTTGACATATTTTTCTTTCATCAACACCTTCCATCCCCGCTCTTCCGATCCACACCGTGCTCTGGCTATCAGCTTTTATCAGCCACATTCACTTCTCTGGCTCGAATATATATGGGTCTCATCCCGATTATGCGCTGCTTGGTATAGTGAAATATAAGTGCTCGCATCCACCAACATCACTCACCCCACCGACGCAACACGTCATTTATGACATTTCTACCGCCTCATACGCCTTTTCCCTCTAACTAACCCAAGCACATGCCGATTTCCTTGCACACCATTCCCAGATATATTTAACCAATCTCTCAGCACCCATTCTATTCACATATGCTTCTTGAAAATATATTACTAACAAATTGTATTAAATTACAAATATAAAATTATATTTGCTCAAATAGAATATAAACGAGTAGCTATTCAAAGTACGCAATGCTATCTATTTTCCTTAAACCCTCAGAAAACCTAAAAACTAAAACAACAAGAGGTTCAGTCGTAGTTTTAAAATAAACACATCCCTGTCACTCTAGCGCCATCCAAGTAGTATCGAAAAATGTCAAATATACTCGCATAATCAATGTTTTTGTTGTGCACATTTGCATGACTTAAGTCGTCGCGCAGTGTTAACGCTATGCTGTATTCATCTACGCCAGTTGTGTTTGCCTTCGGGTGGCATACTCTGTTTCGTTCTGATTTTACTACCTTACGGTTTACCTTTCGCCCTCGATTCGTCGACATTTTTACACCTACTGACGCAATCGTGCGCGCGCCGTTCGCGCTGATCCATGAGCGCGTGCGCATCGCGGCATCCGCGCCAATCGCTCGACTCTCTTTCTGCGCGCGCGAATCACGACGCGCACGGCTATGCGGCAGCGCCAATCGCGGCCGCGGGGATATCGTAACACATTACGGCCGTGGAGGTTGACGACCGGCAGATATTCGCGGGCGCGCAGTCTTAGATACGAGAATCGCTCGCGACACTGGCAGTGACAATGAGGAATGAGAAATGGCGGCCGATGGTCGCAACGAGGAAGTGACACAACGACACACCAGAAAATTGTTTTCCACATTTGATCCTTTACATGAATTTATCGAATTTTTCTACAACTTTTTCTTGTAATGTGTGCAATTTTTAAGTTTCAATAATGACACTTTATTTAAAGAAATCTAGAATTTATTAAAAGTCTCTTTCTTGCTGAAGTACTTAAAGCCATTGAACTTAATCAGTTCATCAGTTAGTGCAGTCTATGGTATAGTTTTATTGGAGGGGTCTGGGTCTGTGTTGAAGCTACACCGCTTGATATAATTCCTGAGCTTGCAGTGCTGTATAATAAGCAGTTCGAGTTCTTTCCGGTTTACTCTGCTTCGATCTTGTGAAGGAGGTTTTCCTGTGCTGCAGTAGGATTTCCTGTATGAAAGAATTTTGATGTGTGGGGTTCGGGCCTGCGGTGAAGGTTCAAAGCTGGTGGTGAAGGTTTCCTGTATAAGATAGTTTGACTTGAGGAGTCTGTGTCTGTGGTGAAGGTACAGCGTTGGAGGTGTTTCTAGAGCGTACAGTGAGTTGTTTGGCCTCCTTCAGGTTCACCTTGCTTAAATCTTGTGAAGGAGGTTTCCCTGTGCTGCTCTGTAAGGCATTGTTAGACGTGAGAATAAAAGGTACTTCTGTTCCATTGCTCTCGTCATTCTTTATTAGGTTTGTTATGGGATGATCGACCTCACTGGTGGATTAAGGTCTGCAGGATCAAGGTACAGGTTTTGGAGTACTCAGTCCCTATGGCTTAAACCCTGTTCTTAGCAACTTCTGCTATACCTGAAGGAGGTCTTCCTATATTGAGCCCTAGGCCTATTGGATAATCCGCCATCGATAGACCTGATGATCTCTGTAGATATCGCATATGATGGCCTAGGACCAATCCTAGATCCGCTTTTTCTTCTGTTTGTGTTAGGAGTACTCTAAAATAAGGGAAAAATTAAATTCAAGATTTTTTTCTAACTTTCTCCGTAACTTGATAAATTCAGAATGATAGTTTTATTCACAATCATTATAAATTATAGCTCCCTTAGTTAAAAGCCCCTTAAATCAGAGATAATTGCGAATATTTGTTTTCATCTTTAGACATCCTCAATACAGTTCTTTCACTTGGTGTACTTGTTGGCCGTATTTCATCATTTGCGCCACGATGTGCCGCGCTGGTTTCTGCTGCTTTACTTCTTCAGCACCATCGCTGCGCAGCATCGCCGGGTTCGTTGACTCCGACGAATTTCGGTGTTTGTTGGTTGGTCCAACAGCGCGCAGCGACAGCATCTTCAGCAAGACGTGAAACACTTGTACGCGTCCTGCCGGTCCTGCACCCTCCCCCGAATACACAGCATCGTGAGTCTCATTTTTCACTCTTGTTTTGTTCGTGTTTTCGTTTTTCCTGTTTGTCAGGGTGGCTCGCTGACCATGGTGTGCATGTGTGCTCTTGACCATCGGTGCACTGTTGTGGTATGTGCCGGCAATAAAAAGAACGAGACGTTGAGGTACGCTGAGAGACGAAGTTAAGCCAAGTCCGGTTAAGTAGACACGGATTGTCTGTGTGCACGGCTCTTACGAAGTTTTTTCGGGTGGTGTCCATCGTCCTCGGTCGGGAGATAGAAGATGTACGCCCGCCTGCAGCGCCTGCGAGCGACTTAAGCGCCTTTTAATGACCTCGCCCGCTAAGTCCATGCTCAAAGCAGACAACAATGGTTTACTTGGTATCCTCCATTCCAGCATTGACAAAATATTAAATTTAAGATTTAATCGTATAACCATGTTCTCTCACAACAATATTTCTATTTAACAGTGAAATTTATGATTTGCCTGCCCACGTGAAATAAAATTCGACAGATTGGGTTTTTCAATTTAACAAATATTAAACATTGCATCATTTTCAATCAATACAGGAAAAATAGAATTGGTCACGTACTCACGTATTTAAGTAATTAAGTCCTGTTTTATACGAAATTCTAGGAAATTAGCACTTCATTTACTCAATCCTAATCTTAACAAAAAAATCAATTAATAATTACAGATTGGCCTCGCCCGCGTATTAAATATAATTAAACTTTTTCGTTTGAAGAAGTTCGGGTTTCCTAGAATTCACAATACTTGTCTATTTGCTTAGTTTAGTATATCGGTTAACTAACATTTCGCCTAACATAGAAAATACAAGAACAAGTAGTTACCCATGTAACCCTTACACAGTAGAATTAAGATTTATTCTGAAAATTAATTGATTCCTTTCGTTTCTAGTGCAATCTCTTAATAAAACTGGTCAAATCGACGGAAATTTTTATTGGTGAAGGTTTCTCAGTCAGGACATGATATCATCATGTAATCGGTGCAGCAAAATCCATGTTTTTCAAATATAGTTTTAGTTTATTAGAGCAGCTGTTTCCAATCATATTTCTTTATTGTGTACGTTATCTTGTTTGTACCAGTACAGATTATTCATAAAATATGAACAATTTGTATGTTTTCTTAATAATTACACATTTTGTAATATGGGTCGTAAGGATTCTAAAGAGATTTCCTTATGTCCACTCGCGGGTTAAATAGTATTAGTACATTGTTTAGTCGGAATGACACTCCTAAACCGACCGACTTATTAGAGTAATAATTTTTCCACTATGTACAATATAATGAAATATCATATAGGAAGTCGAGTGTGCATTTATTTGACCGCACGACTGAAGTAAACCTAAATATATTATTTTTGTTTAATATGTGGGCTTTTTTTGTACCACAATACATGAAATGAAATATAAGATGAACGAGATTAAGATAACGCGGAGATCCAGGCAGAGGCGGCAGCTGGAGATGATCGGCTCGTACTGGTCGACGGGGCAGGCAGGTTGATGTGAGCCTCGCTGGTGACGACGGCCGGTAGCGAACTCGGTGGCGGCTGCTGTCGCCGGTGTAGTCATTGAGTGCGGCCGGTGAGGGATTCGGTGTGGACTCTCTGTGACGGCGGACTCTCTGGTGGCGGCAGCTGGTGTCGGGCTCGCTGTTGGCGGACTTCGGTGACGATCTTCGGTGTCGAGCTGATTGAGTGACTGAATGAATGTGATGACGATGTGTCGACTATATGTAGCAGGTGAAAATGCTGACGCGACCATTTCTTCAGTTCGTCACAGCGGAACACGTTGTCGCGATCTCGCTGCGCCGCGTCGACTTTGAGATGTCAGCATTTTCGATGTTTAGTCAGATTATGGTTTATTGATGTTGATTGTGATTGTGGTTTGT
>WSZQ02000013.1:1293076-1311962 GCA_019419845.2 Weissflogia rhopalogaster
TATGAATTAAAATAGTCAAGTCTCGAAAGTGTTACAAATCATCAACACATTTCACTAAAATTTACCAAGCACTTTGCTGTTTGCAACGTTTAACATTTCTGGAGCAATTCCCTCAACCGTAGAGAAAATTGAGTTATTTTGACACATTTGCAAACAAAGTTGTTAGTTAAGCATAATTCTTGTACAAACACAAACTACCAACTTACGTTACAGGTTGTAACATTGTGGACTGTGCATGTTTGTTTATGATGAAGATAGAGTTTATATGAAGTTGTGGTGTACTGCGGGAAAGTCGAGACAGCATCAGCATTGGGTGTTTATTCGCTTTCATCTCGCTTCGATAGAATAAAGCGTTGCTGGGTTTTATGGCTGAATATAACAAGGGGTACGGGTGTTCGTCATCTTTTACGCCGTTCGGCAGGGAAAGTAGGGTTACGACATAGTCATTTAGATTAGGTAGTCTTAATTGGCTGTTGTTATCATACAACCTTCATTAGACTTTCATAAGTCTACCGCATATTAGCATTTTTAATATGCATGTTTCACCGCAATATTTAAGTGTTCTTTGTTTCGGTTATTCTTTTGTTTAGGTGGCGTTTAGCTGAGAATCTAATATTCCGAAATTAACATTTCCTCGTTTTAAATGTAGGGGTTCAACTTGCGTGATGGAATAGTGTTTACTTTTGCTCTTTTCAAATTAACCCTTTGAGTTTTTTTTTTAATTTCTGTTAATATTTAAACATAAAACCGGACCCACCTGGGCAGTTTAGTTGTAGGTAGGTCTACCACGCAGGCGGACGGGGTTCGAGTCTCCATTACAAATTCACACACTCTTTATTCACATTATTACTCCACACCGAGAAAAAGTCACCATTCAACAATCGCAATACGCAACCCTCAAAAAACAGCACACACAACAAGCATCCACTAACGACTTCAATTCACATCAATCACACACAACAAGAAACCACATCAACAACGCAACAATAACAACAACATCAAAAATGCCAAAAATTTAATGCGAAATCATTTTCCTTTGGTATCAGGATATGCTATGACATTTCATAAGTGACGATATGGAATATTCAATGAAGTTGTTCATAAATATTCAAACCTTTACTTTATGAGATCCTCTCTCACGAGTAACCAGCATGGAAGAAAAGTGAACTTTCTTAACATGATTTTGCAATTCCAGTATGGCATTTTCCAAATAACTGCATGCATATAAATGTACTTGTATGCCAACAAGACAATCTTTCTAATACACAAACTTTGCCTACGAGTTTTACTCTCTTGGTGGTTGTCTCATCCAGACATAGTCAACTTTCCTGCCTGCTGTTGTCAGATGGTTGTCCGAAAGTTTAATATCACAAAAGTTATGCAACTTGGAGGTGACTCTCTCCCATATCTCTCTTTAAGTTCTTTCTTTGTAAGCAAGAACAAAACTTATTATATCTTGAATTTTCAATATTCCCATATGTTGAACATGGAAAACTACTCATGTCGTTCGACGTATACGATTTTTACTATTATTGTATTTTATTTTCTAGTGCACCTGCGTTTTATTATAACTAGACGTAAATCTACAGACGTTTGCCTCCTCAAAACATTTATCTCTAGTGAACCTGGGCAGAGCATACTGTCAACTTCTTCTCCTGGAAAGCTTAGAGCTTCATATGATTTCTTCCTCCCTTTCATCCATTCACACCCAGATTTCCTTGCACACCATTCCCAAACATTGTTAACCAGTCTATCGTTCCCCATTCTGTGCAGACATCCCTCATACCTTGCAATTCTTCAAGTACTCTCCCATTTTATCGACATTCTCCCTGCTTCTTGGAGGGCTATATATTGTGGCGTGGACTCTAGATATATAATAAATTATGTTAATACGTATTTTGTATTTTATATATTTTATTACTGCAGATTGGAATAAATTTTGATTACGGTTTTATGAGGGAGAACCTAGCAAAAATGACATAAGGTCTCCTGCCTTTTTATATCTCTGAGTGAAGGCCGAAAAGTCTGAGGTAAATGCAATAAAGTATGAAGAGCCGTAACGTAAAGTTATGTGATGAAATAATCTTAAAACTACTGCTTTATGTATTCTGGCTGGGTAAGGGACCTTCAATATTCGGGGGAATATTTTACAGACACGTTTACAGCGAAAACCTCTCTAATTTAGACGAAACAGTCGAAAATACCAAATAATGAGTGTGTATAAAATTCGTTTCTGTTTCACTTCAAATCTCGCGATCCCCGGATCGGGCCGGGTGAAAGTTACTAATTACACCTTACACCACTATGTGGTAGTAAAGGTTGTAGAATAAATAATAAAAATGCAAACATGAACACCAAAATTTCGAGCCGTGTCAATATCACAGGTGTATCCCCAATATATTTTAATTTTGTTTGTGTATTGTTCAAAAATAAGAAAAAAGAGAAATAAAAAGTGGAAAGCAATGATTACGTTTGAGTTACTCGTCACAGATTCACTAGGTGAATTTTCTTAGCGTTGAATTTACCGCGATGAATTGATTGGTGACTGATTTTTCAGCGGTGATTTTCCATAGATCCGTTTCTAGTTCATCCCATAAGTTGAAACAAGACCAACATTAGGAAAAGGGAAAAGCGTAAATCGTATTGTTAGGTTCAGAGGTATATGTCGCCAAAAATCGTAACTATCATTCATGAGTTTACTCTCCACGCAATTGCGTAGAAAAAAATCAAGAGGTTAAAAATTTAATACAAATTCGAAGGGAAACATATTCGTATTTTTTCGATTAAAACGCCAATACCGTGTTTCTGAGTATATATTACGCTTTCCGCTTTAGAAAAATATAAATTACTCCTTTTATTATAAACATACACCACAATTTCCTATAAATTTAACCAAAACATCAATTTCCTGAACCGCTCAAGATGAATATGAAGCAATATTGTAAATTATAAATGACATTCCACTCATTCTCACTCTCAGGGTTGAAATGCTTAGCAGTTGAGCGTATTTAGCTGTTGTTTGGATACTGTTTTTCCTGTCGTCGTGTTGTCCCAGCATCGACTTGTCAGTCCGCAGAGTGGCTTTTGCCAAATCCAAAATCAATATTCATTCGCTTTCTTCGTAGTGGGCATGTCGAGGAGCCGCTTTGTCTCCGTGTACGGGCAACTAGTGTCGACTTGTTACCCATCACCCATCGCCTGATCGAAATTGAATCGTGCAACGTGCATGTTTTGTCAAAGTCACCTGAACCCCGAACGCTCTGCTTTCGTAGCCAAAGCGCAAACATTCATAAGGGCAGTTTAACACGACGCCCAAACCTAGTTTCCCGCCTGTTTACGCCAAGGTAACCCAGCCAACTTTTGAAGTACATAACCTTGTTATTGCTGCGGGGGCTCAAGTGCGGTTCAAGTGGTTTGGCACTAGCCACTTATGGTGCATATTGGCGAACTTGTATTTGCCAAATTGGAAGTTTATATAGGACACTATTGGAATTTTGTAATACTAGAAGATTGTGCCTTCTATTAAGAAGAATCTGAAGAGAAGGTTGTTACGTATTCGAAAATATTGATCACCAGACGACGAAATTGAGAGATTTCACAGTAAAATTCAAGTTAAAGTCTATCGAAAATTTCGAAAACAAAGTCGCTAACAGATTAAGAGGAATGTCACATCGGCGGCGTCGCCTCGCCATCGCTTCGTCGAGCTTCGAATTTCGAGACCCGGTGCGTTCACTTCGCATTTCGCTGGCACCCACCCGTCGGCTTTGGTGCGCCCTCGTCTATACATGACTTCTACACATGTTCAGATCGGTTTTCGTTTTTTCTCCATTTCATCTTACCTACTTTTCGTTAGGAAAGTTTGTTATCTGCACAACGCTTGTAAAAGTTTGTGAAACCCGACCAGTTTAATTACCCTGGCTTTGAGCAAACTAGCAACACTAACTATCTCTTTTTAACTACATACGTTAGACAAGGGTAGGCATAGAAGCCCAAAGCCGAAGTCGCCGGCGCCGGTGTGAACGACGCCTTAACTTTACTGCCATAATTCCCATTTAAATTCTTGCTTTCTTTCATTTTTAAGGGACTAGCATCTTCAGAGGACTGTGGGTGAAACCAATCGGCAATAAAAGAAACAAATTGCAATAGAACACGTTAAATAAACACTAGATTTAAAATATGAACTGTTATGTAAATAAAATAATAAATATTCTAGATTTAATTAATGCTTAACATTCACAAAGGAGTGTCTTTCAATTTGCTACATATCAACGAATAATTTAGCAAAAAAAACGAGCCTATTCAAGTATCAACTTGAATTTATTGGAATGTAATAAAAAGCTTCGTCAAATGAAATATGTCTATGTGAAATGCCACATCATAAAAATGCATAACAAAAAAATGACCAAATGTCGTGAATCATAAAAAAATCACCCAGTTCGCACTCGTTAATGTACGAATGAGTTCGGTGGAAATGCAACCGAAACGCGAAAATCTCGACCTAGCTGAAAATTTCAATATGCGAGCACGTAGCCAGTTACCCTCTCGGTCATACTCGGCAAGCCGCAGTGCCGGCAAAAAAGCATATTTATCACCCAGTTAAAGTTGAATTTACGCAGCAGCGTCTAATTCATAAGTGAGCGACGAGCAACGAAATATAAGTGAAACGAGCACGAAAGCCGGTAAACGAACGCACCACCCACAAACTACTAAATCAACGTTGGTTGCAGTAATGCCGTCCCCCGTCAGACCGACACGAAACCTCTCTCTTTTGCCGCCACCAGCCGCATCACAGACACTATTAACTATTTGCTCCAGCAAGGCCCTGTGCAGGAAAATTCAGAGCCTCGGAAAATACGCGCATTGCTCAACTTGCTACAAAACAGCACATACTGCAACAGATAGTAATTACGCGTGTGGAGCAGCAACAAAAGGCGGCTTTCGATGATTTGTTCGCTTTTTTAGAATGCGATATTTTCAAAAGACAAATAGCGTAACTGAATTACTCGTGCACATTTCTCCCCTGGGGGATTGCTCGCCTCTTTTTGCCAAAAGCCCGGAAAATGTGTAGGATGGATATCAAAAGATTTATTTCTGTAAAAGGTTTGACGCGAAATTTTGCCTCACCTGTCGAAAAAGAAGTCTCGTTAAGTTTAGAGTGTTCAAGTTGTGATTCGTTGCTTGATAAACTCAATTCGAAGAAGCGAGAATGTCCGGGATTTTCGAACGCATCGATGTACTCTTGATAACAAGTCAACTTTAATGGAAGCACGCACATTGCTTTCGGTATTGATTGGAATGTAGAATGTGGGTTATCCTTTTCGAGACAACATAATATTGTTGTGGGTCTAGTTTTGCTATTTTTAGTATATTAGTTTATAATACCAAAGAAAATTGAGACTATCTCGTCAGGGATATCGAAATATTAAAAAGGGAACGCCAAATGGTTATATTTTTAAAATTAAACTTCTACAAAATGAAATTTGCGACCGTTACGCATTGAATTAATGAATAATAAAATTAAAAAAAAAAATATACAGATGTCTAAAAATATACCCTCAAACAATTGTTTTGTACAACTTTGAGGAATTTTTGCAGAATTACTTGGAGTATCCAGAGTGTAGTGTACAAACACCAATATATTCGCACCCAGGTCATTCACTCAATGGTGCTGCCCCTCCACGAACTACTCTGGAGCTATTTGAAAAGGTGATTCCACCTAACTCTTTACTTCAGTTGCCCCCTTTAATGCAGTTCTTTCTATACTTGATCTTTCTTTCTATAAGTGTATACAGAATCAAATTTTCCGGGCTCAGCATTTCCACTTTCCTGAAACCATTCACAATTTTACATTATTGATTACTGCATAGTGACTCTTATCTTTTCTTGGGTCATCCTTTTCGAAACAAAAGAATCACGCTGCGCACACGAGGACATTCCTTGGATTCCCACTTTTATTAGGTCAGTTTATACTCATCCCTGCAGTGGCGCGTTTCTCGCCCTGGTTTTTATCACGATGGGACCTGTTGAGTTAATGTGCTCAACGGATGCCGGCGGATGATGGTGATTTAAGCGCACACAACCCTACAGCTTTTTGGCACAAATCCGACCGACATCCTCCGGCGGGCGAAAGTCCTTGATGCGCGAATAATACGTTCTTTCGCAATAGTATACGATGCGATAAAAGGTCATCGTATTTAGATCCTGGGAGTTACATAAAGGACGGATATATTGAAAATTCTAAAGTAGCACCCATATTTCCTTAGGAATAAACGCAACATACCGAAACGATCTGAACGACTTTCGAATAAATTGTTGCTCGGCTTGGACATATCAGAAGATAATACACTTCGTGTTGACATTTTCAGCACGAATGTATTTTCAATTTTCTCTTGGTGGTTTTCCATCGCACGGTAGAACTCTAAATCCCCTTTGGTTTTCCAGATTCAATCATAGTCGTACATGTTGTGCGAGTACTGAAAGACCTCGCTTGAAGGAAAAACAAAAACAAGTCGTGGATACCCACAACAGACAACATAATAATATATTGGTTTTCTGCACTCACATTTTCAGTAGATATTTTCTGTTTCTATACGTTTTTTAAAATTTCAATTAGCCTTACATATAAAACCATGATTAAGAAATGAATTCAAGCACAAATCCTCAATTTTTGTTTAATAAATTGTGTTTTAAGGAATTATGTTCAACCTTCTCTTTCTCAACTGTACATTTTTTTCGGTTTTGGCTGACTATGGACCACGTGGAATAGTTTTCCATGATTATGTTTCTCTCCTCTTTCCTCTCTTCTTTCTCACCGTGATTTTTTATATTTTAATTTAATTTGGTCATTTTGACGTGTTTGTCTAAATGAACTGTGGCGGCAATCCATTTCCGCACAAACAAGAAGAATAAACGTCATCATATTACAATTAATATCAACAAATCTCAAGCACCAACCTCATCAACAATCCGTAATCTGCACAATCAACATCAGCCAGACTAAACATCGAAAATGCTGACACCTCAACACCGACACGGCGCAGCGAGATCGCGACCTCGTGTTCCGCTGCGACGCATTCAAGAAATCGTCGCATCAGCATTTCCACCTGATAGAAACAGTCCACAGTTCGGTCCACAGTGCAGTTCAGTTCAGTTCCTCACCCAGTCATCAGCATCACCGTCGGCGAGCCCGACACCAGAAGCCGCCACCAACGATTTCGCCATCGGCTTTGTCACCGGCCTTCAACATCAGCGACTCCATCATTTTCTATCTCCTTCATTGCTATATCCTTTGTTGCATATATTGTGGTATAATAAAATCCCACAGAACAAATATCAACTGTACAGAGTTTATATTTACTCAAATTTTAAATATTCAAAGAAGGACTCATTGTGCTTAAATGTTCTAATATTCCTACTCCTTCGAAACATGGAAACAGATAAATATGCAAAACTTTGGTAAGGACACACCTTGGAATTTATACGTACATTATGCAAATTTCAATTTACTACCGTGGTTATACTTTCGTATGCGCTCTGCTCTCTTGGCACACATATTTGCGTCCAATATTCGGGACATAAATGCAAACTTCCCGACACTTTAAGTGCTTTCTCCACGAAGAAACACGGCTTCATGTGGAGTTTTAAAGGAAATGGTTTTAAATATTCTATAAATACATGCGTTCTGAAAAATAAAGAACACTAGATGTCTCATCGTCAACATCAAGTTGTTTACAAGAGTTGTTGTCTTTTTCCTGGCTTTTGCAAAGAGGGATATATAAAATTCTATTTGATGTTTTGTATATCTTATTCGTACTGTTGTGAATGCAGAAATATAAGCATAATTGTTATGTCAAAATCTTTCGCCAATTGCAAGCGCATATGCTGAATTCTACTTCTCAAACGAACTTCAAACATTCGGATTCCGATTCCTTCAGCGCTAAGTTTTATGATTGAAAGCAATCGTCAAGCAAGTATTGCATATGTTGCACCTGGAGAAAGAAGGAAGATTAGGTTCCAATATGATATGGATGACCTCATTATAATTTCGCAGCATACTGCGTAAGTACTTCAGTATTTAAAGGCCTTCAAACTACTGAAAAGTCAGTGTCTAGTGAGTGGCTGCTTTAGCCTTCTACAGTCAAATAGACGAAAGTCTAGCTAGCCCGAGTGTCCAGAGCCCATTAGTGAGTCTTTGATACATTCTGATTTGGCACTTAGAAAATATACTATTTTCTTTCTTGCTTCTCTGCCTGGTAGTCACATCATGCTCCAGATTTGAACCAGTAACTTTTGTTTACGGTTCACAACTGGTAGTTATACACCTCTATGTGACCTGATGCTTTATACATACCTCAGTATAATCAAGCATACTTCACTTAACCCACCTTTCCCCTAGACCAACTTAAGTTAACCTAGTCAGTGACTGAATATCTTATGATAAAATATAAATATGAAGAAAATAATGATGCTTCCAATCGGTTTTGAACCGGCAACCTTTGTTTACGGTTCACAACTGGTAGGTATATACCACTATGGGACCCGGTGCGTTATACTTAGCTCAGTATAACTCAGCATATACCACTTAACACACCCTTCCCCAAAAACCAACTTAACCTAGCCTAAACCTATCTATCCTAATATACCATAAACTTATCAAATCTAATCCAATCTAACCCAACCTACACAAATCTGCCCCAACCTAAACTAACTTAACCAAAACTGATTGAAGCTTAACACAACTCTAATATAACTATCACGGTTAATGACCTTCTCCCTCGTCAACCATAGCCATCCGTGCACAAAATCTTTTCAAAACTGGCAGTACTTGTCTAATTGTTTACATTGTCGACGATTAATGGACGTTTAAATCAGCGTCATACGCGCCATGAATGTCGCAAAGATATGCGATGCGCATTCACAAAGCTTATAATTCATTGCCCGCCCGCCAGCGCTTATCAGATTTTTCCGCAGGCACACACACATTCACCATTTTCCTATTTTCGTATTCACCACGCAGTCTCAACAACCCGTCCCACAGGAACTACACACGGCGCACAATAACATTACACCTGTCTGACATGCGCACAATGCGCAAGATGTATATGAATATACACATCTATCTACTAGTGACACTATCATAGAGTCTAGGGTGCATTAGCACGCATGTGTTTGCATTGGCGAAATATTGATGCGAGAATGTATTTGTCCGGCAAACGTTCCGTTCGGCCGAATGCTTTCCACCGGATTCGCATTCCCGAATGCGCAGCGCCTCATATCCGCAGGAAATTCGCACAATCAGGCGATTTGTCGAACGATTTCAAGCAGGGTGGGCATTTGCTCGAGAGGTGGGTGAGGAGGTAGGATGGAACGGGCAGATTTCGGATACATATTATTCGTGCAAATGGTGTTTATCATTGTAGATGCGAGCAAACATCAACAAAACGTGTTAGTCGCAGTGAAATTTCAGGTTTACATTATCGTTTCAGCTAAATTCATGTCAGTCTAAAGTTCGGCTACGTACGTAAAATCAAATTAATTTCACTGAGTTAAATTAATATCTGCTTGGGACAAATATCCTGGGTTGCTGTAAGCAATCTTATTGAAATGATATTAAACATATTGGAAGATAGTATTCATATCTAAGTCGGTACTAGCATACTGGTTGGAAACTATTATAAACAACTCACTCGAATAATATATGCATAACCTTTATTTGGCATTCCGGTCTTCCTGATAATCTTTACAGCCTTTCCCAAATAAATAATAACAAAAATAAACCGAACAGTACTTCATATACAAAACCAGCTATCATCCCAGGATCGTCCTTCTCATTTTCTTTTCCAGTATCATTTTGGTGATGACAGCCAGCCCTTATGGGTATTTAATGCAGTTCTTACAAGGAGATAGATCTTCATGGTGTCCCATAATTAATTAAAACTTTAAAAACATTCAGTCTGAAATGAAGAAAAGTGAACTACAAATATCCCTTCGTTTTTCTATGATTTATCATAACATTCTGTATATGGGTCATACATCATTTCGAAGCAATTTTAACTATCTATCTGATAACGGTTAAAAATTCAAATGTTTCTCTAAAATTTTTACGTAATTCTTCATATTATGAACCATTTTTTGTGATATAATAGTTGAAAATTTTTAACCTTTAGATTCAAAAACAGACTGTGTCGTTAAATAAATGCATTTCTGATAACACTTTATATATACGAGGTATAGAAAATTGAAGTGGGACTATATGGGAACTTTATACATTTATTGCAAGGCGATATATCTCATGGTGTCAAGTAAACACATAAAACGTTAAACATTTTCGGTTTAACAAGTTAAAAAAAGTGAACTGCTGCACTTTTCCTTCATTTTTCAACATTTTTTGACAAAATCCAGTATATGGATCATACATCATGGTGAAGCTACTTTCATCAGCTACCAGATGTGATAAGAACAATTCATATGTCTATGTAAAAATTTACGTAATCCTTGAACAAGGAATTTTGTTATATCATTTTACCCTTTTCAAAATAAAACTTTTAAAAACTTCATGAAAAATTTTAAAAAAGACTAAACATTTGTGACTTACATCGATTGTTTCTCACTACAAATAACAAATATGAAACATTATTCAAATCTCATATTGTAAAACTACAAATTGTTTCACAATTCACTGGAAAACTCTCATCATAGAACGTCACAAAAACGCAAAAGGGATACGAAAATATAATTGCGAGGGATGCAATAAACGTTTGAATTGAATTAAACCGAAACATACGAATCGAATTGTATAGAAACTTTAATTAATCACTGACAATCGCCAATGATGGACAACATTCAACGTTCCACGCGCTTACGTCGAATAGAACGTGAACAATGTGATGAATCGAATAATAGTTACCGTGTTTTGTCCCTTCCTTTCTCCTTTTTTGCTGCGTTTCGCCATGTTTTTCATTATCGACGATGAAATTGTTCATTTGATATGCTGCCTATTTCAGCGCCATTATTGTTTTCGCGATCGGCAACGTATGGCGTTAATATGTGCCTTTTTTCGTGGCGGTTTTCCGGTTGTCGCTGTGTTTACCGCCTCATTTTATTTTCTTCGATTCGGGCGCTTTGTGCGTGATTTATGATCGCGAACGTGTGCCGTTTCGGTTGCGCAGTAGGACCATCTGCGACTGCCACCACCAAAACCACAATTCATTACTAACAACCTCCAGCTCACACACAGCCGCCGACATCCTGCAAACAACTCTTACGACTGCAATTCGCGTTGTTATTGTTGTGACTACGTTGTTGGACGACATCTGAACGCGGAGAAAATGGGGCTATACAATGGGACCACAGAATGTGAGAATGGTTCGATTGGTCTATTTTTATGTACAAAGAAGTTGGTTTTAGAAATTGATTTTGTCAGACTTGTTATTTTTTTTTTGAAGATTATCAGAATAATTGTGATGATTTGAATGATTACAGTGGTTTAGTCTAGAGTTAAGGACTTAAAAAACATGCTTTAAGTCGATCTCTCCATCGCCCTTACGTAAACTATGTGCTTATAATTTAAAAAATATATACGAGAGAGGCTAGACTGTCCGCGGGTAATTTGGAAGTGAATGGTGTGACATGTTTGAGTTAAGGATCATTTTACCGCCACCAGATGGCCACCCAAGATCTAATATGTGTGCTTAGCTGCTCGGTCTGTACGCCTAGTCACGTTCACACCCGAACGGGATGTATCACGGGTGCGGGAATACCTACCTTCTGCCGAAGTAAGTGGAGAACGATGTTTTATAGAAAGTAGTGGTACCGCGAGAAGGGAGGTAGGTCGAACCCACCAAGGTAACAAGATTTTGCGTTTTCCCATAATAATCATTTTTTCTTTACCTTCCATTACGTGATGAGACAGACATCAGGTAATTATCGGTCTTCATTCTACTAATTTCTGAACGTTTAATATCATTAAAGTATCATTTTCAGTAACATTAAAGGCTGCCAACTCAGTAAACGTTCGCCTATCTGCTCCGTGGTAATTACACCTCTATGGGACCCAGTGCGTTCAGTGCACAAAAAGAAATGGCTATCGACATTGGTTCGCGACGATAAAATATAATTCTTAATTATTTAGATACTATTTTGTGAAAATTTCTATCTGAAGATTTCTGGAAATTGCTGCGAAAAGAGCTAAGAAAAGTTTTGTAACAATTTCTTGAAGCCCTTTCATCGTCTTTTTAACAAGTGTCTTAGAAGACAGAGACATGATGATAACTGAATAATCGTGAGGTGATTTGTAAGTTTAATAAGTACAAGACCGTAACGTGTCAACTTGAAGTGAAAACTTCGGCCACTTTTATAAATAATCCACTTTATATTTCCACCGAGCGAACTTTGCTGACGGTTAAACGGCGACTTCAAACTTTCTACGTTAATCTAGACCATGTTAGCATAATGCACTTTGTCGAAGATCATTAACCGTGTGTATGCAATTTGAGAGTTTAAATTATGCATTGTATGAATTCGGGACACGTGGCTAAATTTTCCGAATTTTTACCATCGAAAATTGTAATAATCTGCAATTTTTCTATCTTTTAAACTAAACCCGTTCAAAAAAGCCATCGCAATTGTTTTGTAATCCACAAAACTCTTACAGTAAACTTTGTATGCATTCAACAACATCGATGCGGGTTGTTCCTATCGCAACCCCTTCAGGATTCCCTGTCGCCATCGCGACAGGATCGTTTTCGGTGACCCAAATATTAAATCCAGCATAACAGCTTGCGGATACCCATCCGCCACCCGCTATCTGCCACCCTCACTCCACTCACACGCGAATAATCTGCTGAGGGGTCCGCGACATTACCACATGATTATCGTCGTTCGAGGATTACGGTCTTCGAGGGTTACGAAATCCATCATACCCATCAATGCGAATTATAGAAACTACCCGCATATTAGCATTCGATCAACCCGAAACCAACGCCGCGGCGCGCCGCATCCAATGGAAATGCTAATTGCAATATTCGTATGCGTGACGTAATTAAAATTTAATCTGCATTTCAAAGAGTGTCTGCGCTCACTTAAACGCAGATTGTCGCAGATTTATCCGTAATCATGGCGGTCGCATGATAGGGTGGTGCAATTGCGGTGGATTTTGTTTGTGATGTTTGTGGTTTGAGATTGATGTTATACTTTATGAATAGAGTTATTATTCATACTTGACAAGTTAATGTTGAATAGTTGCTCTAAGACGTAAACTACCTCAGGTTATTGAATATTCGGGTACACGTCTATCAGCGATAAGAACAGGTCAAATATTGAATATGCCTGTCAAAGTCAATTCAACTTCTTGTTAAATACCGAAAACTAGTTACGTAACATATTATTTTGATGGTATAAAGTTGTAATTAATTTTGTGTTGTCAAGCTTTCATTACTCAAGGACACTAATAATACTAAGAAATCTGATTATTTTTGGTAGTAAGAAATATAAAACCTTGCCTAAGATTATATTTCTCTGGCAATCTTTTTTCGATCAAGTCAATAAGGTTTTCTTGTATTCGTCAATAAAAAAAACTTGTGGATATGAAACTAACCAGTGCATCAGCAATCAGAAATTAAGTCGTGCATCTCTAAATGAAGTGCTCAAAAACTATTTTTCATGGTCCTTAGAACCGAATGTACACAGAATACGCTGTCCAAATCGTCATTGAGCGATCAGCCACAGCAGTCGCAAAATAGTTAGTATCCGTGATCGCTTGTAGTTCGCTGTAACTTTGCTTTGCTGTCAATTAATATACGCTAAGTTAAAACAGTCGTGAGTTCATATTGTGCCACCCGAAGTAATCCCCAACAGCTAGCGAACCAACTACCAGCCAGCCGAAGTCCGTCAGCACTTCATCACCAATCTCTGCGCCGTCTTCATACGACTCAGAGATGTTCGTCATTAAATGGTAAGTACAATTTACTTTATCCCCGGTAGATAGCACGGTAGCTACATAAGTAATAAATAAATACCAAACGAGGGTCACCTCAACGGCATGATTGTTGGGCTTTTACAGTCCATTTGTGATAACAACACTCCTAATGATATACAGTGCAAATGGTAATGCTAAAAATACCTTCAAATGTACGTGTACAAAGTGTACAATGATGATTATCACCTTGACATTGAAATTATTCAGTGTAAACAAACAGACGGAAAAGTGGATATGAAATATTCATCCATCGGTCAAAGGCAATTTAATACAATCGATATTTGTTTATTTGGATTTATTCATCATATATAGATATATATAGATATAGATATTTGCTATATTTTCTAGAGAAAAAAAAGGAAAATGAGATTTTCATCGTCAAGTTGCGATTGATTATCGTCAAATTCTTGCAATGGTTCTACGAACATTTAAAAAGAGTAAAAATCTAATAGGCGTATACGTTTTGTATTGGCATATTATCAAAAGTCGTTCACTACGGTTTTATTGTTTTAAAAATTATAATATATGTTCAAATAAAGTTAGAGTTTGATTCATTTGATAACAATTAACCAATGATTTCGTAAATTATTCTATAGATTATGTTAGTCTGGTCTGGCATTTTAGGAAATAAATTGAAATATCGATTGTGGTGTTGCTCATCATTGCTAAAGTTGTCGGGTATATTTCGGCAACTTTTATATTGGTATCTTGTTAAGCATCTGAACTTTTTTCCGCATTTTTTTCGACGCTCTATTGAAACCCAGAGCGTTTGCAAACTTTTTATTCACCACGCAAACAATTAATGTTTAACTGCCCGGCAATCTAACTTTATTTCCAATATTATTTACACGAATAAACGCATGAATAAATTGTTGATGATAAAATTGTTTCGATTGAGGTTGAAACTTTTTTGGCTTCTTTTTTTATTGGTATTTACCATATGCAAATGCAATAAAAATCCAATGGTAACTTTCCCTGGAGTTTTCATTAAAATATCTGCATTTGAATGCAAATAATGGCGGAAAATGCGTTAATATAGCAGCAGCGAATGCGCAATGCATGTTTATTTCGAGGCGATCATTAATCAAACGTGTAATATTTGATTGGATGAAACATTGTTAATCACCTGTCACTGCTCATTCATCACCTGAGTATCAATATTTTCGGAGGTACTTATTGGGGGTTGCAAATTTACCGGATTCTATATTTATCGCAAAATCCGTTTATTTTGAATTAAAACTTATATAAGTGCGCTTGTCTTAGGGAGTAAGCTCGTAAATGCGGTTTTAGGTATTTTTCTCTAAAATATTTATCCGAAGGAATATTCTCAAACACATATTGCCGAATTTGAGCACGGAACATCTAGTCGAGATCTAGCAATATATCGAAAAGTAAGTAAGTAAGTATAGATATAGGAGGTAGCTTTGTGATCCATCCTTACACTCCGCTGCCTTACAACCAGCGTATGAGGTCCACTCACCTAGAAGGCACTTCCACCATCTATTTTATGATAGCGCCAAGAACTCGCATCGCAGAATACAATAGTCGATAAGAGTCATTGAGTTTCCTCAGTTTGATAATCGAAAACAAGGAAACTTAATGTGCACTGATAAAAGCAGCACAATCATATTTATGCAAATTAAATTTCGTCTTGGTGGTATTTACAAAATGAACAAAATTTGTACCAACATTGTTTTGAATAAGTGCAGCTTGTGATATATCGTCCCATGCCTCTTATGCATCATCCTCTGCTGTTAACTTCAGTAAAACTCTTTGGTGAAGCTCCGTGAAATCACAACTTCCGGGATTATGCTATAAAAGATATTAAAACTTGTAAAAGTTTGATTCTACCATTGATTCAATGAATTTACCGTTCAAGTCCTTCTACTGATGTACAAACTTTCAACATAACCAAAACTATAGCAGTTTCCATCTAATATTTCTACTACATTTGAGCGCTTTAACTCTTTAAGTCAGTGTTCTGAATGACTTTATACGAGATTCTCACCAGAGTTTCACAGGAAGGTACCGTAGGTTTTCATTTAGCGTAATTATGCATTAAGCCTGATAAAGTATATAGTGCAGAGTGTCAGAAATGCGCAATAAAAGCTCTTGAGGAGTGCGTCGACGGAGTGCGTAGGTGGAAAGAATACAAATGTGTTTTGCCATGCGTCGTTAAACAGGACAAACGCGTGCGTATATAAAAGTTCGTGACTGTTTCAGCAGCTATGTCTCAACACAGTGTTTAACAGACAAACTCTGGTGCCATCAAGTTTTAGCACCAGTTTTAGGATTAACGCCCATTGCTAACAAGAAATACGACATGTTTTCCGGCTATACATATTCGAATTTAAAGACCGGAAAATTATAGTAATGTGTGGGGTTAAGCTACCATGAATTAACCTATGGTGGAATAAGGTGGCTTATGTTAGAGATTTTAGCAATGTATATTTAGATTATTAAGGGTTAAATTTTGATTGGTTACTTTATAGTTAGATATTTTATTCTAATTATCCATGGTTGGGTTATAATTTTCATATAGTATATAAATATGTGGATTACGTTATAGTAAAGTGTCTCTAAGTGACTTTTTTAACTCATAATATTTGAAAAAGCATGAAGCGTCGAGGATGACATTATAATTGGCAGGCATAATGCGCAAAAACTTCAGTATCTAAAGGCCTTCAGTTGACTGACTGTTAGCGCTGTAGCCCTAATTTTTAACGGAATAATACACATTACGCTAATCCGAAACGAATCGTTATAAATAACTGCAATTCTAAGAATAAAACATTATAATAAAACTTTCTAAAGAAAATCCATTCTACTATTTCAGAAAATACATTAAAATTTCAATATTTCATGTAATTTACTACTTTCATCTATATCTTTCCTATAAAAGCTCCAGGGATTTCAAGTTTTTCAATTTTCCTGTATAAATGAAGTAAATTACAAACTTCTGCATCCCATGTGCAAAAATTCACCACATTTCCCTATATTTTACACATATTTGCTTCGAAGCAATCTATTTATTGCAATTTTTCGCTGTAAGCCTCTTAATTCAAAGTTTTATTTCATCGGGTGCAAACGCAATTACTACTTGGGAGAAAGGGAATTAAAAACAAATTAAATTCTGCACAGCAAATAATTATAATTAAGACAACTGCGTTGGGACGCGTTCGCTTTTCTGCACTTCTTCGCCTGGACAATCCTATTCCAATGGTATAGGACCTTTTGTTTTGCATGCCTCTCCTGTATTCACTTGGATTTTTTATCCCCTCGGTTTTATTGCGCTCGGGATTTGCGCTTTCACAACTTTCTTCGTATTCGCAGCGATGGCATTTAATTATGTCAAGTGTAAATTTGGATTGTTGAATTATGATGACGCATTCGAATAGATTCTTATTCTGTTTAATTAAATTGTAGTGTAAGGCTTTCGCATCATGCTGTTACTACAATGGTAATTTATTTTTGTTGGTGCTTTTGTTTAGTCTTTTAATTAGAGGCTTCAGAAATGTATTGAAAGGTTTAAGGATTTTAAATAAAGTATTCTAATGATCTAAATATTAAGAAAAATTCAATTTTAAATACAATGAAATCTGTTATATGCAGAACCTGAAATATTTAGAATCTTGTCTATATAGGGCAATTTCACAGTGTCGAGTTACAAAAATCGCTAACCTGCAAAATTCAAGATAGACGTTTCTCAACTTATTTCAAACTTAAAAAAGTATATCCTTTCTTTACATACATAATACTTTATAAATTTTACAAACTTTGTAATCTTTATAAACTTTAATAAAGCATTAAAACTTCCTCTAGGGGTGTTAACACTCCAGTTAATATTTATCTTTACATTTTCCCAAGTTTGAGACGCTCATCGATTCCGTAGAGATCCTTCGAGGAAAATCTGCAATAGACCTGCAGCTTCTACTGTTTTTATTGTTGTTGATCTTCATCCTGATCCCTTTCCTCTTGTCCTAGACCCAGCTACTGTCCACCAACTCACACACACACACACACACACACACATACTCTTGCGAAACACCTACAGCGGATAAACTGCAGTAAGACAGGAAAAAAGCAAGGTCTTTTGCCAAGCGAAATCTCGGCCAGAAGCTTTAACAAATCGTAGCTCGTATATTTCTCCATTACAATGCCACGACTGATGATGCGCACTAAATCATTCCGCTCACCCGTTTAAAAAACGACTCAATTCCTTACGGAATCCATTAATTTTTACAACTTTTCTCTTAAATGCAGCTTCCGATTTTCAACGGTTTTATATGTTTAAATAGAGCTCGATCATTTAAAACTTCCTAATGCATTCTACATTATTCTTTTCTTTATGTCATTATTCCTTCATTTATGAGTGAATTGGTTACAGTTATCGAGTTGAATCACTTTTTGAAGTTATAGGTTCTTGTGGAAGGATATACCACTTCGTTGCGTAACGGCAACAAAACGTAACAGGGCTCAGGGTGGTTTGAAGAGACAGAAATCCGAGAAACTCATTTTTAAAAGGGGAATTACCCTGAAAATTTTATGTTTATATAGAATTTGGCAACACCAGACTAGATAGCATTGACAAATCAAAGAAGAACATATAATAATTTAGCACAATTAATGCATTTACATAGAAATTAATTAATTGAAATTTAAACACGGAAAGAGAAAATTTGCAGCCCCCGACAGGATTCAAACCGGCGACCTTTGAGATACCGGCCCAACGCGCTACCATCTGCGCCACGGAGTCCCCAGGGTCGTTCAAATAAGGCTGTATGATAGTAGTTGTATGAATGAGCCAAGAAAAATCATTACAAAGTACTTGCTCTCACATTGAAAAGTGTTAATTGTTGAACCAAATATATTCACGCCCTTCACTTGATGTGCTTCCATTGATGATATTAA
>WSZQ02000013.1:1317993-1328991 GCA_019419845.2 Weissflogia rhopalogaster
ATACAGATACAGATACAGATACAGATACAGATACAGATACAGATACAGATACAGATACAGATACAGATACAGATACAAATACAGATACAGATACAGATACAGATACAGATACAAATACATATACAAATACAAATATAAATACAAATATTTTCGAGTTCATCGACACTTCTTAACTTTCGATGCCCTGTTGATTCATACATCAACAGCATCCCATGGAATCTTACTTATACGTTTTGAATGATCATCCTATGGAATCTTATTTATACTTTTTGAATGACATCCCATGAATTGGTGTTTTTGATTATTAGACTTTTAGATAATCGACTTAACTATAACCTACTAAAACGTAAAATTCCAGTATAATCAAGTCAGTACAATAGATAAAATATGATACAAACGTATTTTATAAATGACACTATTCAAAACACTACTATTCAAAAACACTATTCAACACTAGATGGCGCTATCTTCCCAATGCCTCACGCGTTTTCCGAAGGTCTTAGTAAGTTTGCCACAAACCAGGATCGCTAATGCCCACCCAAACTCAACCCTCCCACACCCACCTCATGCCAGCAAGGTTTTGGCAACCAGCTAAGTTATTTCAACATAACGTCTTTTACTGTTCGTTAATTAACAGCATTCATTTTGATATAAAGGTTTCTAATTACATACACAGTGTGCTATGTGCTGGGCGCGCGCGCTTTCGGCACTCGTACCGCCTTCACCCACACCCACTAACCCCCCTCACCCATCTGATAGGGGTGGGTGGGTGGCGAAGCGCGATGGTGGTTGAGAGGTTGGGTGGCCTCCTTGCCAGTGAGACGGACTACTGCTACTCTAGTACTCCGGCGCTAGTTCACGCGGGGGCGGCGTCGGCGGACGGACGACTGCTGGCAACTATGGCCAGGCGCGCACAGATCGCGCGGGCGCGCGCCGCACCGAATAGCAGTCGCATTAATTAATTATAATTAAGTTTTAGTTCGGCGGCTTGCTCGGACGACTAGCGTACGCGTGGCAGATGCGGGAGGACGAGGAGGCGGCGGATAGATGAGTGGGAAGGAGCGGCGCTATGAGCGAGAGCCGATGCTCTTGGGGAAGTGGCCAAAAACCGTCCCAAAACTCAGTGGCCATCATATTTACTCTACTGCCAAGCTCACACTCTCACACGTATACTTACACACACACACACATATACGAACCAAACTTTCGCCCCGAAATTAAAATATCAGTACATAATTAACCTAGCAGTAGGTACATTTGCAATTATAAAGTTGTCGTCAGAAGCAAAGTAAATACAAAGTTTTACAACTATTCGTTGATAGATGCCTGCTTCTTCTTTGTATTGTTATAAATTGTAGGAAAACTTGTTGATATCATTCTGATTTATAGCCTCAAGATACTCAAGTATCGAACGAAGCATCGATATTTGTTGATATTTAAACTGTAGAAAATCGCCACTGGCGCCATCTATTGACACGTTTTTTTTTTTAAATTTTAAATTTCTTTACATTGTGATACAAAGAAAGAAAAAAACAACGACACTTACTGAGGACATCCCGATAAGTCTACGATCTTAAGATAATCAAGTTTCGAAAGGACTATCGGTATTTTATGGTATTGAACACCGCCACTGGCGCCATCTATTGGCGAATTTCTGAAAGTATTTAGTATGAATTCATTGGACATAGTGAAAGCTGTTTTTCCCCCACGAAATATTGTCTCTATACCGAGAATTGGCATTGTCACAAAAAGAAAATTACCAACTTTGAACTTAAAAAAAAGTTATAAAACTATACATAGTTTTCGCAATAAAATATAAACCATAAAGTTCAGGGATTTTGAAGTTTAAAAAAATGAAAGACATTAAAAATGCAAAAGAAAAACGCAGCGACTTAGTTTGTGCATGCATATTTGAATAGTGGGTTTGAGCGGGTTCCGAGACCACTCGCAGCGGCGACATGTCGGATGCCGTATGGTAAAACCGCGTGCGTGACGTGCATCCTAATACGCGCAAAACGGCGGCTTGTCATTGCCGAAATGGGGAATATTATGCAGATCGTTTTCGAAACTTTAGTCCCGACCGACGACGGGACTAAAAGGGGACGATTGCCCCCTGAAAAACCTCGGCAAAAAATTGTGTGTCTCAAATGGAGCAAATAAGTTTTAAATCCACTTTAAAAATGAAAAGATTATCTTTAAAATATTTCCATGACTACAATAGAGAAAAACTAGACTAATTTGTCTAAACCGTAAAATTTTTAAAGCTTTGTAGCTTGTTGGATATACAGTGAGTTCTGAGGAAATTAATTTGAAAAGAAAAATTAATTATAAATATTTTTATAATTAATGAAATGCGAATGGCTCAAAACGACGGAATTTGTAAATTTGTATTTGGAAATACATGACTTTCGTAAAACAATTCAAAAGTGCCGCCAACCACAACATATTTATACTTTTTGAATGGCATTCTTGAGAATCTTATTTATACTGTTTGAATGGCATTCTAAGGAATGTTATTTATATTTAATGAATGGCATCTCTAAGAATTTTATTTATATTTTTTGAATGATATCCCATGGAAAAAGCTCCCTATTTTTGTACATACAGCATGTTCGACTTTGTGAATAACGTTAAATTTGAAATTAACTAAAATTCAATTAACCCAACTATATTTTTAAATATTCAACTATTCACGCATAGATGGCGCTTTTTTCCAAACTATATCCTAGCTATAAATCGAATTGTCTAAAAACTACAATTAACAAGACTATCATAAAATTCGACAAAAATACCTATAATTTTTACCAAGCACACTTTTAACTCGTGAAAACTCTCCTAGCTTGCTATATACAGTCTGTCCGGAAGGTGTATATAGCTCTGGAGCCTCTAGGAATATGTGCAAACATACGATGCAGCAGGATTGCAGCAGGACATTCAATCGAACATATCCAGTTCCTATTCTGTCAGAGGCACCGGATCGAACTGGACGAAACTCGCGTTCGCATTCGCATTCGGGTCGAGTGCTTATTAAACTTAAAAACAAAGGATTTTTAATTAAACCGGCGGCGGCGGTGGTAGCGTCGACGAGATGTGTTTCACACATCGATTGCTTGCCGCCAACGAGACCACTGTGCTTCCGCACCGTGTGAGTGCTGCATTCCGCGCATGGATTTATACAAATTTTTGCGTGATTTCCGTTTGAGCTGTGCTTTACTTTTTAATTTTCGAAATTTTCGATTAACGCCTCGCAAAAAATATACCTGCACACAACACACACTCACATACACACATACACATACATACACATACTCACACATACACACATTCACACATTCACACATACACACATACACACATACACACATACACACATACATATATACACACGTACACACATACACACACACATACACATACACACATATGGATACATACACACATACATACACATACACATACAAACACAACACGTCCAAAAAGAACCAAACGAAAGGCACCCGACACACACATACACGAAAAGGCGACCAAAGTTGAGACTAAAAACATTGGAATAGAACGTTTAATAAAAGGATGAAATAATAATTTTTTTCCGATTGTCAAAATTAAATTAAATTCTTTGATTTCCTCCTCTCGACCGACCCCCTGTGTTTTTCGGGACCCAATTGGGGATTTCCTCATTCGCGTATGCATACTCATACTCGAACGTAAATTATTTTTTTTAGAAATATTCCCGATTCAAAGGGTTGCGTCGACCGGGTTTTTCTTTGACAACCGACCCTTTCGTTGATTCGTTGATGGTGGGCATCTCCCCCGATTTAATCGTTTCTATAGGCTCTCCCTTGCCGTCCCCTTGCCGCCCCCGATGCTCGAAAGCGATGAATCGTCGTAGCACGTGTAATTTTTTATTCTTTTGCCTCCTGGCAGTCACATACATGCAGGTCGATTCCAATGCTTTATTTTTTTACATCCCTACCTTCATTCTCACGACCAGAGTATTTTTTTTGTTTATTTCCTCGTTTGTTTGTTTTTTATTTATTTAACTCCATCAGACATCGACTTCCGCGACCACAAGGCAACAACAGGAGGGTGTATGTTTTTTAGTGTATGTTTTTGATAGGTTCGTAATTAATATTTACGTTGCAAAGCGAATGGGTGCACAAATCGAGGGTGGTCACCCTGCAAAAACCTCAAACCTCCTGCGACTCATACGAATCATGCGACAAGTATGTTTACTGTAGATACACTGAGATACACGGAGTGATTTTTCGTTTTTCCGTTTTTGACTCTTCGTTTACACTCTACTTTTTTTGCAATTTTTTACATCGGCTTCCATCCGAACGCCTCTGGTATCTAGTATATCTCTAAGTATAAAAAGTATAAGTATAAAAAGGCCTGGATGTGTATTTTTCTACACATGTATAAGAGTTGTATTTGTTGTATTTGTTCTACCAACAGCGGCTGTTAATCACCGAAAGCACCGACGCCAAAATCAAAGAAAACAAAAGTCAATCAAAATAAACTTGCCAATATATGCAACCCAAGATACAATCTCTACAAACGGAACACAAACAGAGGACGCGTATGTGGAAACGAGTAAATCCTTGGCTAAAAGCCAAATATTGCTGCTGAAAAATGTTTGCTTTTCATTACACTTGCTACTTGCTTAATTCCTCATTCCTCATTCCTCGTCCTTTCGTTCCTCGTCCTTTACATTCAGCACTGCCGTTGTCCTCCGACTCGAACTTAACCCTTTTCAATCACCGACATATGCACGCGCCCACACATCGGCAACTCATTGCACATGTGTATGACATTGAGTCATTCGTTGGCGTACGTTTGGTTGTCTACTTTCTTGCTTAACTTGCTTACAACTATTATTTATAATCACCATAATCACAGTTTTATAATCATCATGCATTTATGTTAATTACTATAGTGAAACCTTCTGTAAGTCACTAAATTTTATTCACTTGTAATCTTTCAGATTCGGAAATCTGGCAACATCGGACAAAATAGTTAGTCCCGTGACTTTCCGTATACGGAAGGTTTTATTGTATTAATTTTCGAATGGAAGTCACGGAATATTATATTCGTTTTCAGTTAATTTAAAATTGATTTAAAATTAGGCAATTGCACATATCCAGAACATTATTCAGAGATCAATTGGTTGCCTACAATTATAAGTATAATTTCCCTTCGAAAAACACAAAAAAACACAGACATATTCGCACACAGCGCCATCTAACGGTATCGTTTCAAAGTATTCCTAACTGACTGCCTGTAATCTCAAAATTGTATTTTTAAAATTTCTTATTCTTTAGTATACGTCCTATCATCTAACCTAACCTAACCTAATGTTACACCATATTGATTTATATAATGAAGGAATGATTGTCAATCATGAACATACGCAAGACTGCAAATAGAGAACTCAACGCATATGTAGATGACATTGAGTCATGAGCCATTGTACATTTGGTTGCCTAACACAACAACAATTATGCTACTCCCTAATTTACGTTTGGTAAATGATCATCAGACTCGTCGTAATTTCAAATTTCTCTCTACATCTCTCGAACTTACATATAATTTCATGGAGGGTGGCGGCGCCTGCTGCGTTGTGTGTTGTGGATAGTAAAGTAGGGGGGTTGAGGAGGTGGCGGTGGTGGAAAGAGTCGGTTTGGCAGCACATGCACACACGTGAGCACATTAGTAAACGTCGGCGCGTCGTGGATTTAACAAATGTTGGCCGAGGCCGAAACCGCCGCCGCCGCCGCGACGAGGGCAGCGCGAGAAAGCGGCTGATGGCGAAGGCGGCGGCGGTGGCGTATATATGTGTGTATATGTACGTCTACGGTTCTCTGTTCTATAATTGAATTGGCCAGAATGTTTAATATGAGCCGCTTGCATAATGCGAAAGGGGTTGCTAATGTTTATTCATCAGACTAGGCGAGTCCTAGGCGGCTTGCCTAACCTCAACGCAGAAGAGGGAGAGTGAGGTGGAGAAGCGTAAGGCGGTGTGGCAGCCGGCGGGTCGTACCCACACCCCCGCATCACCACGAAGAAACCATATCATACGCGGCGATCTATCTCCGCAATGGAATAGATAGCACACAAAGTGGCAACAACTGCATGCATGTCGGAAACATAATTATTTTAATAACCCGCATTAAATTAATTATATGATAATATGAGCATTTGTTTGTTTTTTTAGTTGTATTCATCGTTATGTAGGCAACACACTTTGCATATACTTTGCAAGGTATGTGGCCAAGCACTGTTGAGAGAATCAAAACGTAGGTTATCACATTTCGTAGTGATTTCTGGGGAGTCTCCAGATCGGTCCAGGCTATTTCTTGTAGGATAATTCATCATGTCATGGAAATATACGAGTTTTATTGATTACTTTTTAAAGATATTTAATATAGGCAACCCACTTAACATTATTTCCAGTAGGGAGTATTGCCTTCGCAATAATACATCCTGTTTTTGAATATAAATGTGCTTCAGTAAAAATATATAATTTTAGAGTTTTCCTCAAACCTATGATATTTTTGTGTTTCTTCCATTTTTTAAACACTTTTTCAATTTCTCTAAGTTCTCGTAATGTAAGCTCTACGAAACTATGCTCGACGTGTGTAAAAATAGAGAAACACAATGGATGGATGGATATACTAGAAAGTTTCTCTAATAGCGCATTATTCTAAATAAAACTTAAAGACTGTCGCGTGATGTGAAATTACTCACATCAGAGCCGTCTGGGAATTATACAAGTGGGACTTTGCAGCAGCGTAATGAATGTAAATCGCTTTGTTTCGCCGTTTTGTTAAATTATTTTGAATTATTAGCAGCCTGCCTGTTTGGCACGATGGGTTTAAGTGGGAAGGGGTGAGATGGGGAGGGTTGGGGAGAGTTGGTTCGTTGGTTTGCACGGTGGTGAGTAGTGCATTGCTAGCGCTAACGTCGTAATGTATTCATACTTAACGGCCTTACTTTCGTTGCGCTATCTTTCAGCTATCTTTTGTTTGTCGTATGCGTCCGCCGCCGCCGCGCAGCTACTTAAAACATTAAACATTATGCACATTATGCGCGCATTTCATGCAGACGTTGCAGACGGCGAGCGCCGGAGTTGAATTAATCTCCGATTGCTGCTTTGACCTACATAGACAACACACCCAACAACGCATAGAGAATTGTATAGAGTGTTGGGTGTGTTGCCTACTTAAAATAGTTGTCAATAATTTTAATAATTGTAAAAGGTGTTATTTTTCGTTATATTTACTTAAATTTTTAGGTAGTTTTGTTTTATGTGCTACTTTGATAGTTTTGAAGTTTAAAAAGGGTTTTAAATTATAATAATGCATTTAAAAAAGGGGTGGTTTATTCGAGGAATATATATTCAGGGGATATGAATTGTTAGATAGAAGAAGAGATGTGAAGAGATATGTGTAATAATTCCTAGGAAGAAATTTATAAGAATAACGACTTGATTATTGTTTCGGTACTGATACATTTGGTTTGACAGCGCAGCGTTGATAGATCTCTTGCAATGTTGCCAGTACTGATATTTGAAATCTGTCAAGGAGAACAAAACAGTGTTGCCTGATCGTCTCTTAGTTAGACATAAGTTCTGAAGGACCCAGGAGAAACTCATACAAAAATTGATATGGATAATTTGATAGAGGATCCTCCATGTTCTCAATGGTGACCCCGGAGCAGTAACTTCAAGAAGAGCATTTGACCCACAACTTTAAAAAGAGTTTCCTCCACTCAGGGCTATACCAAACCCAGGTTTCAGTCTCTAAAGTTTGGACATTTACAGTCATTAAGGACCATGACTTTGACCAAGTAATTATTTATCACAAATCACAAAACTGTGACTACATAGTATATTTCTTACATTTAATTTAATAACTCATATTCTGAGCAACACTTCCTAGTCCGTAGAATTATGTCTATAATGAATTTCCCTTAACTAAAGTCCATCGAAACGAATATATCTTCAACTTATAATTATAATTGCGAATGTGTCTTCGTGTCTTCACTCATTATGAGCAACGGAGTCGCGCGTCCAACACCCGATATCGAACGGTTAGTGCCGTCCCCACTTCGTCCCCTATCAGCCCCCCGTTTTGCGACCGGTCCTCCTGCGACCAAAGCCCGTCCATTCAACCCCCGATTTCACCTCCTTTTCAGCCGGCGCGTGTCTCAGAAGCGTTACACCCCATTGCAACTCGTTGCAACTCACCCTCTTTCCCCTCCACTCACTCCTATAATCGGACCACCACCATCCCACCGTACCACTCAATTCCTACTAATTCAAATATGTCCGCGCGAATATATAATGGATACATATATATGTGTGTGTGTGTGTGTTTGTGCATAAGTATATGCAGGAGGCAGGGTGTCCATCCGTGGACGTGGATTTGCCTCTGCCCTCCACCATCCTCCCACGCTGCAACCTCGCGCGCTCACATACACATACAGAATGCTACAATTCGCACACGACCGAGGGCAACCCTTTCAATGTGTCCCAATGCTGACGACGCGGCACACCGTGGGCGAAGGGCGGAGGATGAGGTGGTTGAAGAGAAAGAGGATGAGGAGGAAGTAGAGGCTTGGTGGCGGCGGCGGCTGGTCCGCTTAAACTCTCTCTCTCTCTCTCTCAACTCAAGCGTAAGGTGTCCGCTACTATATTTGTCACTTCCTGGTGTTGGTGTGGGTTAATATATGCCGGTATTTAGTTGTATACAAATGTGTGTGTGTGTGTTTAGCTGTGTGTGCCGGTGTATGTACGTGTTCATGTGTGTATGTATGTGTGCAGGTGCGTATGTGATTGTGTGTCTATGTATGTATTTGTGTATCTGTGTGTGTATGTGTAAAGTTGGTCAGAAGCGAGAGACGACTCCGCGCCGGCAGCGATGGGGGTGCGCCCGGTTTGTTGGGTGTGTGGGTTGGGAGGCGGGTTTGGTGATGGCGGTGAAGGGTTGGCGAGGTGGTGGTAGAGGGTCGCGAGGGCGGTGTGAGGCACATTAATATTGCGAAATGAAGCTCATTTGCATTTAAATAAGGTAGTCGAGAAGGACGAACGTTTCGGTCGGTCGGTCGGTCCGTCCGACAGACCAAGGGTGCGCAGCGACGACGGAGGCGGCGGCGGCGGCGACGTTGGTGGAGGTGTGCAGGAGGCGCAGCAGGGAGCGAGCGCGCGCGCGGGGCCACTAATTACACTAACTACACAAAGAGCTCTCGCCTGGCCGCTGGTCGCACCGACGGAGCATGCCGCCGTCTACTGCATCGATGCCCTCGGTAACTGCCGCGCCGCCTCCTCTCTCGCTCTCTCTCTCTCTCTCCGCGATATCTACGTAAGCAACAAAGCCTTATTATGCCTCGGCTGGCCATCGCTAGAACAACAACTCTAGGGATACACAGCATGCTTAGATTATCTACAGGGTTGTTCACAAACTTTAAACCCTCCTTCTAGTTGTCTACCTTTTAAATTTTATATTTGCGAAACTCCGAAATTCCTACTATTGTCAGAAATGTATTTAAACAAACCCACGGAAAAAATGTACGAACGATATACCATCCATGTTTGTACAATTACATTGTTTGAAAGTCCGGTCGTTAACATCATACTTTCGGACTCATCAATATTTGTAACATCCTGTATATATGTCACTAGTCACTATTAGTTCGATAGTAAAGCATTTGCGTTCGTGTATTCGCGCACTCGTTCTAACCGCCCCCGTTCCTGAAGCAGTAGAGCGGAGGCGGCGTATTCTCGAGATGTGGGAGATGGTGGTCGGTCGGCGCGGCGGGGTGAAATTATGGGTGCGCGTCGGTAAGAGGTGGACGCGCTTGGTGTGAGTAGAACGAGGGGCGGCAAGTTGGGGGTGGGGGCGGCAGCGCGCGAATTATCATTATGTGCGCACGGCTCGCTGGAATAGATTATACATTCTAATTCCACTTGCATACGAAATGTATGTACACTTGCGAATGCGATTTCGAAGCGCTGCCCGCTCGGACCTTCATCCACCCCCCACACCCATCCCACCTCCATGGACTTCCACTCCGTTCGCTAGCACCTCCATCTCTCTCATCTCCATCTTCTCTGTGTATGTGTGTGCCTTTCTCTAAGTCTCACCGCACCGTCGGCAACAACCACCGCCAGCTAGCCGCAGGGTTAAGTTATCGCAGGGCACAAGCACCCCGAGCTCTCTTGCCGCCCCCACTCCCATTTTCACCCTGCCCACCTAGCGCGCCAACCGCACCACCGCGCCCGATGCGATAATTTGCATCTTTGCATTTGCGCTAAAACCGAGGAATCAAATCACTAATTATTGTTATTATTATCAGCGCTAAACCATTTTCTAGGTTAAATCAACCGGATTATATCCGGTTGGAGGCATTACATTTTCCATTTCATCTGATTGTAGTTTTTTTTTTGTAAGTAATCTGAGGAATATTTCTAAATCGTGCTCAAATAATGGAACCAACGGGATGATATCCGGTTGTAAGCATCATATTTTCCAACAAAATGTCTTGAAATGTTTAATTGAATTGCAAATTAAATTGTTTGTGAAAATATAGGAAGTTGTCAGAAATGTATTGTAAAAGATATTATAATAAGCGATAAGATGCACCTTAAGGCATTAAATTAATTACATCCGGTTGGTTGCATTATCTTTTTCATATTTGACTTTTATAGACGATGAAACTGGATCATATTTTCAATAAGTAGCAAGAATTCTTGAATCAGACGTGAAAGAAAAAATGAAATAAGCTATAAATGGTTACTCTGCATACAAGCAGGTAACATCCGGTCGGATGCATTATATTTTCCATATATGACGTTTATAATCGATGTAAGTTTTCTTGAGTAAGTCGTGAAAGAAAAATGAAATAAGCCAAAAATGGTTATACTACATATTAACAGATAACGTCCGGTCGAAGGCATCATATTTTCCATTTTGAATTAATTGTTATTTTATTAAATTA
>WSZQ02000013.1:1339661-1352275 GCA_019419845.2 Weissflogia rhopalogaster
TAATAAACATAAAAACATGTTTGGTACATAAAATGATAGATCAACTCAAACAGTTTTCTCTACATGTTTACGTTTCTGCGAATTTTGAAAGCTCTAGGCTTTAAAATGTTTTTTATTCACAAGTCCTCACAAGTCTTCACAAGTCAAGTTTTATTCACAATTCTGAAGTTGTATAGAGAATAAAGTATTTTTAATATTAATATTTCAAGCAATACGTATTGGATTAAAAACCACATGTTACAAAACATATTACAAAACCTGATTGTAGGGAAAACAATAGCGTAATTTACTCAATAACATCATGAAGGAAATGCGAAATGTGAAGAGGAACGCGATTAACACTATCAATAATATCAACAAAAAGCCACGGTAGTAGTGGTGGCGGCGGCGGGGGCGGAGGCGTCGCATGTCCGGGCGCACATAATGAGCTGTTTCAACGCACACTCATTTACGCTCGCTCGACGTGCATGCTAGTGATGTGGGGGGCGGCAACAAACGCGCATAATTGTCCATTGTCGACGGTGGCGGTGGTGGCGGCAGCGCAATGTTTACACGTTCCATTGAACGCGCGAGCGGCGACACGTTGCACAAGTGCCGCTATGCAACAGGGGGCTAATAATGCTAATAATAATAATATTAACTTTCAACGATGCCGATGCCGACGCCGCCTCCACCGCTGCCCCACACCGCGTCACTATTACCACGTGTATCGTTAAACATATCAACAAAGCAAAACACCGCACATACACATACACACACACATCACGACACAATCAATCAGACTAATTACCGAGTTGCCATCATTTCCATCGAGAATATTTGCAAGTTGCAAGTTTCAAATGTTGAAATGAAAATGTGGCTGCTATGTTTCCAAGGCGTTTTCCTGACTTTCTTGTGACGTTTTCGTAAAGTACAGTAGACAACAAATAATGAATTGTACCAGTTTCTTTAAGAATTTGACAAATTGCAGCATGTTTGACAAATTGCAGCATGAGCCGAAGATAAGAAGTGAGAAAAGGGAATAAATCGGTTACAATTTCTGAAACGAATAAGGAATTGTACCCGTTTCTTTAAGAATTTGACAAATTGTAGCATATTTGACAAATTGCAGCATGAGCCGAAGATGAGAAGTGAGAAATTACATTCCTTGGTTCTCTATTCCCTCTATTACGACTATCATGATTATGAGATAATATTAATTTCTTGACGAACCAATACTGAAATGTGTCCATTGTACAACAGGTGTAGAAATATATTCGTTTTTCAAGTTTTCAATAACGAAATGCGAATTAAATGATGATATATGTGAAGGCATTATAGCGATATATTTTTAATTTTTTAATTAGTAACGGCGTTCTTTTTTATTGCTGCCCTTTTTTGCACTGCGCTTGGTTTTACGAGGTGATTCACAGCCGTTTATATACCGCTGCCCGTTTTTGTGCGAAGCAGGGAGCGGTGGCAGGAGGTTGTTTTACAAGTTTCTCACTCGCCTGTTACGTGTACACTCCCCCCGGATGCTGGAGGATACACGCATTGTGAGATTAATCTTGCAGTATATAATAACGGAGTTGCATGTTTGGCAGGGTTTCGGTGACATTTAAAAGTGTCCACCACTTTTGTTTTCACTTCATAATTAGTTAGAGTATCGTAGAGGAACTATAACATAAGTTTACAATTGTTACAAGTGTAACAATCAAAAATAGACTTTTTTTTAAAACGAGTTCAATTGCTATATTAATTTTTTGGAAATTTCAATAAAATTTACATATTCAATGTGAAACATATAATATTCGTGTTAAAAACGCGACAAGAGCCAACAACAAGAATGATCCAACGAACATAAATCATTTCACTTCTGATTCTCGAGCGGTCTGGCCAATAAGTCCGAAACTAGCTTAAGTCGTAAATCCCATAATCATAGGTCGTAAACAAAAATTTCGGAGTTTGAAGTGTGCAATAAAGGGGACTGAATATTTCCAGAAACTGACCGCGGTATTAAATGAGAGAGGCTGTCCGTCGCTCTCACTTTCACAACCAGCCGATATTGGACAGTTCATCCCTTCGCCCGAGCTGAACTTTCTTAGGGGTTGGAACATCACCTATCTCCTTTTTATACGTAAGATATGACAAAGAAACCCCGGAGGCGTCGGCGCCGCAATGACACTTTCTCTTCTCTCTCTCGCCTCCTCTCTCTCTTTCTCTTCAGCGTGATACGCAACGCATTCACCCCGTGGCGACCTACCACTATATATATATATTATTGTTTTATTTCAATTGTAATCATTGATTGTTGCCTATTTGTTTCTGTTTGAGTTTATTTGTGCTGTTTGTCAAGTATATAGTATCAATCCGAACAAAAATTACACCACAAATTATGGGCAGCATATTTATCTCACGCTGCTATAATCAATGACACGTAGTAGCCTGCTTTAGGCTGATAATCCACTGTACACCATCGCATGCGTTGCTTCGCGTCGCTTCTGCGCTTCAGGTGCTTAATTTATGCAGTGCTCTTTCTTTCGGAAGAAAGAAACCTTAGGTTTGGGTCACCCTGTGCAAGCACTTAATACTTCGAAAATTTTACGATGTTATATTGCCACTGGTACTTATCACAACAAAGTGAATATGGCCTTTTTGAGTGCTATTGTCTTGCTTAGTTAGAAAAATCGAATGGCACTCGTCACATCTGACGAGCACCAAGCTCCACAACGTGGTAAGCCGCCGCTATTATAATGGTGGATTCTCGCCTACTTATTCGTTCACTTCGTTCGCCCGGTTTACGGCGAAGTACCACGATGTCAATCGTCATCGACGAACCTCGGCATTCATCGTGTGCTTCGACCTTTGGGTTGCCTACAGTCAGACTCAACCGACTCTAACATATACAAAAACAAAAAAAAAACTACATATCATTTATAAATTTCTTTCCGATTAACTAGTTCGTATTATTTACACTTAAATAAAGTTATACGATTTATAATTTATAATTTTTAAATGTTAATTTTGTTATTAATAGAAAATTAAATTTCAAAATTCATCGCAATAAATTCAACTTGAAAATTTCTCAACATGTTGTAACATGTTTCCCTCGTTCCCTGCGTTAAAAAAACTGGCACGACTGTAAAAAAAATCGCACAGGGCACGTTTGAGAATTTATGGTAATGTGAAAATGAATAAAATTCGCAATGGCGAGCCGAAAATGAGTAAAATCGGCGGCAATTACCGCTCGTGTGCGCACAATAGTAAAACACACACACAACAGCGCGAAAAAAATACGTAATGACAGTGTGCACCCCTTGCGCCACCGCCACACCGCCTCCAAACGGTAGCCGAAAAGGTGCAACGCGTGTGTGGAAAGTGTAAAAACAAATCAGAGCCACACCGAGAGAAAAAAAAATGAAAACATTTGCGCGGTGCGCTAAAAAAAGTAAATAATGAACGCATAACCTGCAAGAAAACGCGTACAAAATAAATAACGCACTGCCGGGTAATTAGATTAATTGTTAATTAACGCTCGCACTACATCTCATCCCTCTCGCTGCCCCTCTCACACAAACACAATTTGGGGGAAAATACAGTAGCGATTGTATTTATGCTTTTTAATTTCGGGTTCTCGAATACATTTTCTTTTTTTACATGTATTCTTAATATAAATAAATATATTAAAATTATAAAATGCTTAGAATTAGGGAAATATACTATTTTCATTTTTGTCGAGAGTTACAAGACTCATAATGTAAAAAAGTGCTAAAAATGTATCGTATACCGATAGGAAAGGATTAAAAGAGGTATCATCAGAAAGTGGATGTTCTTAGGAGTAGATTGATACCAAATTTATTATATACACTCTGAAATTAATCCTTTTAGGACCATTTTAATTTAGAGTTTCGGGGATTTATATTAAATTTATTAAACTATTGCTAAAAACGTTATAGTGCACGGATAGGAAAGTGTTAAAAAAGGTATTATCAGAAAGTGGATACTTTCAGGAGTTGACGGATACCAAATTTGTTATAAAAAATCTGAAATTGACCCTTTTAGGACTTTTAATTAAAAGTTTTGGGGATTTATATTAAATTTATTAATTTATTGCTAAAAACGGTATCGTGCACCGATGGAAACATGTTACAAAAGGTATTATCAGTAAGTGGATGCTTTCAGGAGTAGATTGATACCAAATTTATTATATACACTCTAAAATTAATCCTTTTAGGACAATTTTAATTTAGTGTTTCGGGGATTTATATTTAACTTATTAATCTATTGCTAAAAAAGGTATCATGCATCGATAGGAAATAGTTAAAAACGATATTATCATAAAGGGATGTTCTCAGGAGTAGATTGATACCAAATTTGTTATATACATTCTGAAATTGACCTTTTTAGGACCATTCTAATTTAGAGTTTCGGGGATTTATATTAAATTTATTAAACTATTGCTAAAAACGTTATAGTGCACAGACAGGAAAGTGTTAAAAAGGGTATTATCAGAAAGGGAATACTTTCAGGATTTGACTGATATCAAATTTGTTATATACACTCTGAAATTGACCCTTTTAGGGTCATTTTAATTTAGAGTTTCGGGGATTTATATTAAATTTATTAATCTATTGCTAAAAAGGTATCGTACACCGATAGGAAAGGGTTAAGAATGATATCATTAGAAAGGGATGTTCTCAGGAGTAGATTGATACCAAATTTATTATATACACCCTGAAATTAACCATTTTAGGACCATTTTTATTTAAAGTTTCGGAGATTTATATTATAAATTTGTTAATCTATTGCTAAAAAAAGTTGTACACTGGTAGGAAAGGGGTAAAAACCGAATTACCAGAAAGAGGGTATCCTTAGGAGTGGATTGATATTAAATTTATTACATACATTCTGGAATCGACTCTTTGAGGACCAGTTTTGTTGAATGATGAAAGGATTCAGGCGGCTGAAGGCCTTTATATACTGCAGTCTTTAAGCCTTCACATAAACATGTCGTTAAGGATCTTCCTGGTAATTTTTGAAAAGTTTGTGCTACTAGTTAAGGTTTTTCTTCTTCTAAAAACAGGTTTTTTGAATGTCACTGACATCATTTCAATATTTCAGTATGTAACTGGTATTTGTTGCCTGTAAAATTTTAATAAATCTACACAAAATCGGAGAAAGCTAAAAAAATATGTAAAAATGTTACCCCACTTCCACTTAACTCAATTTTCTATTCAATACTATAAAACAGCCTCGAATTTAACAAAAGGTTATTTATATCAATTTTGTATTTATTAATTTCTTCTAATTGTAAGCCGATTTCACAATGAAAATGAGTTCAATTAATCAATTAATTAATAATAAATGACACTCGAATAAACGTGCACGCTGGCGGTTATAAATTGTACGTAATTGTTCTCAAGTTTTGCGCGCAAGTTCGGCAAAAAGCCTACTAATTTCGACAATGTTTTTGGGAAAACATGTCGATGAGAGAGACTTTACGCTGAGAGTTAGCCATACTCCCTCTCTCTCTCTCCTTCTCACACACACACACTCTCTCTCTCTCTCACACACACTCGTTGTGTTTCGCTTCCTCTATCTCTATCTCACTTTCTTAGCGGCGTGGGTGAGTGAGGGTGGCGAACAAATTAAAGCAAAACAAAGCGGCGAAAAGTGGAATAATGTGGATTTTACGCGAGACAATTCGCACGCGCCGCCCGCCCGTTGGAAGGATGTGCAAGTCAAACAAAAGAACAACCCCGCGCAAAACACACGCGGTGCGGCGGCGGCGGCGACGACGCTCGCAAAACTTTAAATTAGCTGCACAAATATCCAGTAATGTGGTGCTAGCGACACATAATTCCATCTCGAAGCCGCCAACTTTTCCCAACCGCATTACGGTAATATCTCGTCGTCGTACACTTACAATTAGTAACTGGCGCCATCTAGCTGCGACTTGCCGAATAAAATTCATTAAAATAGTTTTCAGGTCAGTCTCTTTTCAGTTTAAGATTTTAAGCTTTAAGCAACGTTTAAAGCTCTACGCAAAGATGTATTTCTACATACAGAGAAGTTTTCAAAGTTTTCGACCTGGGTGAGTGGCGCCATCTAGTGTTGATTAGAAAAAATCCTCTAAGATTAACCTCTAGCGCCATCTATTTGTGGAAATAACTCCAAAATCCAGAATATTTGTGATATTGATGTTGGCATGCCAATAGGCAACATGCTTGGCATTTTATTACCAATTTGAAAGTATTGAAAGCTCATAATTTCCTACTAGCGCCATCTATCGGCGACTGCGGAAGTTGAGGACATTAAAATAGTTTCCCCGCCCCCAGCATCATTAGCTTGTTTTCCACATGCAGGATTAGGAATTCGCTGGTTAAGGGAAAACGTTTCAACCTCGAGAGTTGTGCGAATAATGAACATCTCGCACGGACAGTCCGTTGCCCAAAGCGAGTGAGTGTGGCGACAGTGTGCGCTTGGAGTGGCGGAAAGCAAGAGTTAAAAAGTGTCGGGGGCCGGGTGAATAAAATTAAACTCGACTCGGTGCGGCGTGCAGTGTCCCGCGCGGCGTGTATTTGTTTAATTAATGAATTAAAATGAATATAAACGCAATTAAAAAGTTGCTCGCCGGCTCGTCGTTGAGTCCCTGGATGGTGGAATGTACGTAGAGCAAGGCGGGAAAACTTTCGGGTTTCTCCACGAGCTCCATCCAACTCCTCCATCCACTCTCTGTCTCTCCCCCTCTTTCTTTCTCTCGTTCTCGTTGTCTCTTGTGGAGTTGGGGGTGGTTTTGGCATTTCGACGACTCTGGGTGTCGGCACACAATCGGCATTAGTCAATTATGAATGCGGCGAGCGGAGTTATGCTGCGCTTCACCGGGTGGCGGCTCGCGAAGCGCGGGGGTGGCGGTAGTGGTTGAAAGGGTCGCCGCCTGTTCTTCTCGATATGCATAATTACGAATTATTAGCGACGATTTTAACGCGGCGCAAAGCAGTCGCACCGAACTAGAGACTAAGGCAATAAAGATAAACTTTGAAAAGCTGCGTTTTAAATGACTTGACATTTCTTTGACTAACCTATTATTAATGTTTAAATATTGTGCATCGAAACGGTAATAATGTTAGGAAAGTAGAATTTTATTCAAACATTATTTACACACAATGCATCTTTTAAAAGGAAAAGCATGCGACAAAATGTTTTAATAATAATGTGTTTACGAACAGACGTCACTTTATGCATACTGATGAAGAGTCACATTGTATATTTTACATGACGTACTGTATATTCTCTAACGATTGGTGCATATACAGTGCGTTCGAGATAATTAAAAAGTAAAATACTTAATAGTGATACGAGTACGGACAGACTTAGGGTGCAACCCTACAAAGAACCCTGAATATATAAACTAGCTGTATCGTATTGACCTATCATACATGGAATTATATGTGCAACGAAGTAGACGATTGACCTCTGACTTTCCTTTACAGCCAGTATAATCACATTTCACTCTAATTTGACATAGAAACATTGAAATAATGTTTGAAGCAAAAAGAAAACTCATAATCAGAACTCAATATTCACAAATATTTTTTTTGGTAATGCATAGAAAAATATGTAATAAATACTTAAAATAATAATAATATTTATTGCAAAAAAAGCAACAGGCACAAATACTTATTTTCCCCGAAAAAAAAAATCATTCGATCATTTCCCCACTTCCAGCTTTTCCCGCCAAAACTTTCCCCTCCCCCTCTGGCCGCATACGCAACCCCCTCCACCCTTTTCAACCCCTCGCACTCACGTAAAACCAGGAAAAAGTAACGAAATGCAGTGGAAAAAAAGCGCGCGCACTTGCTACCGCTACCGCGCCGCCACCACCACCATCGTGCGAGCGGTGTAAAAAAAATCGCCGCGCACCAATAAAACAAAGCGCCCCCGGTGAGTGTACAGCCGACACCGCCGCCATCGCCACCCACCGCACTCTCTTCACAGCATCCCTCTTGCACCAAACCGACGAAGTCATATACTTGTATCCTCGTTTACTATTGCAGGCAGAATGAGGCGAACAACTCGCACACACACACACACACACACATACTGAGGGGAAAAATTTGAACTAAACTGGTCGGAACAGGGAATGGAAAAGGGACGCGAAAAAAAAACACGTGAAGGACGCGCATAGAAGGATAAATGCAATGAGAAGGACGAGCGCGGCCGGGGACCGTTGTGTGTTGGGCTGCACAAATCGAGGACGAATGCGAAAAGGGTTGAATTGGCGCAATGGTGGGCGCAAAAAAAATCATCCGCAAACGCGAAAAAGGTAAGTGGTGATGTGTATGATCATTGGACAGAGCGCGTTGCGCGTTGTGTATGTGTGTGTGTGTGTGTGAGAGAGAGAGAGAGAATGGAAGAGAGTGGAAACGAGGAGGAAACATGAAGAACGAAAGGGCATATCGGCGTGTTGTTGTGACTTGTAAAAGTTTTACTAGGCAAAAAGTTAAATAAGATAAACATATTTAAAAATGTGGGATATTCAGGAAGATATACAGCATATTACAAAAACTGGTTAATTTAATTGGGCTTAATAACAAATAATTAAAAATAAGTCCAGATTTGGGACACACTGTACATTTAGCGTTTAGACCTTGTTATTGAGAAAATTTAGTAATTATATAAGTAAGGACAGACTGTATATCGCTTGGAATGTAATTCTTACAGAGTTATATTTAATAATATGGAATATTCCGAAAGCCACACTGTACAGTACGAAAAGTAGGTTGATTTAATTGGGATTGATAAAAAGTAAATATAAAAAATCAAAAGTTGGGACACACTGTATATTTTCCAAAAGTTACCATGAGTAACTTCTAAACCAATATGAAATATACAAGGAAACCAAGATGTGTAAAACAAAAACGAAAAAAAAACTGATGGGGTGGAGTGAGTATGGACAAAGTGTATATGAAATCATCTCGCCACCTCCCCCGCCGCCCGTGCGTGGCTGGACGCGTCTGTGTTTGCGTAATCGTGTGCGTGAGCGTGTATTGGATGGACATTACGAATCTAATTAGAATCTTTGCTCATGCGTGGCCGCACCGTACACCCACACATCCACATACACATACACACACACACACACACACACACACACTTGCACGCAAACACACATCGGCGATCGCCGTGCCGTCGTTTCGAAAAGGGGTTTTTGGAGGGGTAGTTATTGCTAGTGGGGTGCATCGTCGCGGCGCGGCTCGCCAGGGCGAGGGCGAGTTAGGTTTGGCGGCAGTTTTGGAGGGGTGCGTATTTGTTGTACGTGTTGGGCATCCCTCTTTCGGAAAGGGTTAGACGATTGCCTCTGTACGTATGTATGTGTACGTGTGTCTATATCTATCTGTGTGTGCGTGTATAGGTGTGCAGTTGAGTATATGTAGATGTATGTGTTGTTGAGTGTATGTGTTGGTGTGTGTAGATGTATATGTATGTATATGTGTAAGTGTAGGTGTGTGTGTAGATGAGTGCATTGTGTCCGAAGCGCGTCCACGGCCACCCGCAGATCCGCAAAGTGAAGAGGGTTTCGTCGAGAGAGAGAGAGAGAGGGAGAGAGAAGTCGGCGGTGGTTTGGCGGCGGCGAAGAGGGGTACTACACGTTGGTGGCCTTAGCTCTGGCGGTGTGAGCGTGAGAGTGCTGTAGGGCAGTTGCAGTAGCACGATGATGAGATGGAGGAGGAGGCGTTTGGATAGAGCTGAAGAGGGACAGAGAAGGGGGAGGGGTGGTCACGTGAGAGCGCCGCCACCATGAAACGTCGCCGTCGTCGGCGTCGGCGAAGCAAGGGCAAGTGAGACGACGCGCCAACGGGTTGGAAGGGCCAGCACAGGAACATCGGGCTGGCCATGTCTATGTACTCCTACTGTATGTACGTATGCCTCTCTTCAGTACGTGTATTCGTCTCTTTGAGTGTGTAGGCGAATAGCTAGGTGTGTTTGGCTAAGTGTGAATAAGTGTGTACAACTGTGTACAACTGCGTACAACTGTGTGTGTGTGTGTGTGCGTATGTGAATGTGTATGTAAATGTGTGTGTGTGTGTGTGTATTCCTGGTGTGCGGTGCGAGTTGTGAGTTCTCGTCGCGGGCGCGCGCTCAGACGGCACGCAAACGTCGCGCTCGCCGCACACGCTCGACGCTGACGACGTTTTCGGCATTCGAAAACAGCGTGCGCCACAAGAGACGAAGAATTAAACGCGAACAGTTAATTTTTTTTGCAATCGACGGTTTTCACTAAACGTTTTTTCCTTTTGCATAGACAATTTCAACGATTTAAAATCTCATAAAACCGATTCAAACATCTAAATATTAAAAAAAAAAACACACACCCACACTTTTTAACGACTTTTAAAAAGTTTTAAAAAGTATTCAAAAAGTTTTCTCTAAACATAAAGACATTTTTATGTTTTCCAAAAAAAGTGAATAACTAATAATATATTGTGAAAGTGAACATATTCGTACATATTAGTGCGTTATAACCACGTGGTACATCACTAAACATTCTTGTGTTTATTTTGTGTTAAATTCCTAAAAAAAACAGGCAAACTTTCAAGAGAAGAGTTAAAAGCTTTAAAAAAACACTCAAATTTTCTAAATGACTCTAAGAATCTTAAAGAAAAACTGTCAAAATCCTTGAAAAATAACCAGAATCATTAAAAACCCAACCAAAATCCTTAAAAGACACCCGAAATCTTTATCAAACCATTAAAAACTACAACAAAAACTTCTAATTCTTAAAGAAAAACACACAAAAACCTTAAAAGACAGTGAAAATCATTGAAAAATAGTCAAACTCCTTAATAAACGAGTGAAAATCCTTAAAAAAAACAACCAAAATCCTTAAAAGACACTCGAAATCTTTATAAAACCATTAAAAACTGAAACAAAAACGTCAAAATCCCTAAAGAAAACAGTCAAAAACCTTAAAACACAGTGAAAATCATTAAAAGACAGTTAAAATCGTTAAAAAACAACCAAAATCATTAAAGAATCAACCAGAATCCTTAAAAGATACTCGAAATCTTTATAAAACTATTAAAAACTAAAACAAAAACTTTCAATTCTTAAAGAAAAATCATCAAAAACCTTAAAAGACAGTGAAAATCATTTAAAAAACCAGTCAAACTCTTTCGTAAAAATCAGTTAAAATCTTCAAAAGCCTGAAGAAAATCCATAAACAAACAATCCGATAACTGTGAAATATTTATTGCTTTATTAAACAATTTAAAAAATATTTGTTCTGTTAAAATCATTACGGAAAAAAATACCGGAAAGATATTTATACGAACCAGGAAAACTATTAAAGAGCAAAAATTAGTTGTGCAACTAAATTTGCGGTGTGAAAACTTTTTAAGAGTTTAAAAAAACATAAAAAAAAAGAAAAACGAGGAAGTGCGCATAAACTTTTATCGACCACCTGTTTCGTGTCGCGTGTGCCGAAAGAAAAGCCCCTTCGAGACGTCCGCTAGACGCGCTTCACGCCCGCCAACCACCATCAACCGCCCCCCTAAAAACCAGCCGGCTCCATTCAGCACCACAGCGCACACATTCGCATACATCGACAACAGCCACCGCACCGCCGCGCAACGTAGTAGGGTGAGATCATCGCCGCCTCCACGACGGCTTCGTCTACAGATTTTACGCATATCAACAACACCGCATCCGGTAAATATTGTTTTCTTTCTCTGTTTTATATGTTTGATAGTTTTTTGTTTAGAAATTTTTGATTTTTGATACTTACAAAACGGTTTGTCGTCATTTGCGAACGTTTACTAGACTTTTATAATCTTTTACAATCGTTTAAAACCTTCTACAAGTTTTTAGAAACTTTTTCCATCCTTTACAATCTTCTACAACTTTTTTAGAATGTTCTATGATACTTCAGAATCTTGTAAAACCGATTTAGAACCTTCTAAAACCGTTTAGTAAACTTCTTACAACCGCGTTACAACTGCGTTGACTACGTTAACTGCATTAACTCCGTTAACTGCTTTAATAGCGTTAGCTACGTTAAGTACGTTAACTGTGTTTACTGCGTTAACGGCATTAATTTCAAAGAAAAAAACGTCTAAACCAAAATAAACACAAAAAACGAGTTTAATCAAATGAATCCTTAAAAATTCTTGATTAAATAATCGAATTGAGATCGAATGTTGAAAGGAATACACTCGTGAATCCATATAGCTTTGTCAATGCACGCCAATTCAAGGCAATACAACAAAGTTTTTAATGAATAATTAAAAAAGATAATTGATTATTGGGGGGGGATGGTGCGTTAGTTAGGCGCGGTTGATATAATTTGTTGATTAATATCCGAAAATGTTTAATTATTGCCTCCGCCACCATCGAGGAGAGAGGTTAATACTTTAATAATTGCGATGTTGATTTTTAATTAAAATCAGTTCTATATAGGTGCAAATATCGATGCACTCGGGGGATAATTTGAATTTGGTTAATTTTTTAATAACTTTAATCGCATCAATTCGCACCGAAATGTACATTATTCTTCTTCGCATAATATATTGAAAAATATATTGAATAATTGAAAAATGAATAAAGTAGTTCATTATGCCGTATCAAAATTAAAA
>WSZQ02000013.1:1361323-1380821 GCA_019419845.2 Weissflogia rhopalogaster
GGAATAGTTTTGTACTTACCAATTTAACGAAGAAAAATATTTGTTTTGAAGCAAAAATTATTTATGAGGAGTAAACTGGTGAATACGAGTCGATTTTTGATGCCTTATAGCTCACAATCTGAAGAAATAGCGCAGAACGTACATTTTATTTAAGTGAACATTATTGTTGAGGAGTAAACTGGTGAATATGAGCCGAATTTTGGCGACTTATATTTAGGAAACTAATAATCCAATTTCAACTTTTCTTCCATTTTAAAATCTGTATTGTTTCAACTTGAGAGATAGACTGTTTTTTTATTATTCTACTTTTGCTAAACTGTTCTTCTTCTTCTTCTTCTCCTTTTTCTTCCCATTCTTCTTCTTCTTCTTCTTTCTTCTTTTTCTTCTTCTTACTTTTCTTCTTCTTATTTTTCTCCTTCTTCTTTTTCTGCTTCTTCCTTTTCTTCTTCTATTTCCGTTTCTTTTCCTTTTCCTTTTTCTCTTCATCTTCTTTTTCTTCTGTTCCTTCTTCTTATTTTTCTTCTTCTCCTTCTTCTCCTTTTTCTTCTTCTCCTTTTTCTCCTCCTTGTTCTTCTTCTCCTTCTTCTTTTTTCTTCCTCTTTGTTTTTGATAGGATGAAGAATGAACTAATGAACTTAATGATAGTTAATGATCTGTAATTTATTGAAAATCATAAACCTTTAATTCCTATAATTCGACGCTGATTTTATTTCGATTCATATTCGCGCATCTGCTTTCCATACATAACTTGTTGCATTTCCATCGATAATTAACTCTATAATAATATACGCGGCCATAATATGCGCATTTCAGTGGTTGTTTCGGTTGTTTAGCATTGCATTATTGCATGTTATTCAAGTGGTGGCGGCTGCAGCGGTTGCATGACCCAATAGGGAGGCGGCATCAGCAAGTGGAGAGTGTGAGTGAGCGGGAACATCATTTCGGAAAATTATCACACTCGCCTGAAATTTATTTCCAACATTTTCAACATTTCCAACGCGGATATTCAATTCAATTACGTACAAAACATCCCCAAAATCGCACCGCATCCTCATTTATTCAACTATTCCTCGCGACTATTCAATCCAAATTATTTAATAATAATTATTTAATTAATTACTCCTCGATTATCAATAACTCATTGCAATAAACACTTCCGGAAAGTTAGCCGGTTGTACTAAACGCTAACAACAACCAAAGTTTCGTAAAAAAGAAGGAAAAATGTAGAAATATGAATGGGAATGTGAATTAATTAAATCGACGCCGAAGCCAACGCCTGATTGATAGCGCTTTCTAAACGTCAATAAATCACAAAACATAATTAGGAAATCATGCTGGGTGTATCCGAATTTAGACGTCCTCTCCCTTGTCGTTTCACTGGTTTTCAGGCACGAGATTGGGTTTGATTGCATAATCGCGCATGTGTGAGAGGCATAAAACGGAGCGACGACAGCGTTTCGATTTTATATTATTAATATCTATCATAGAACCATTTAGCCCAGTCGGTATTCAATCAACTTGGAAATGCATATTGTGCTTCTAATGCCGACTGAAAGTAGGCGCTGACAACTTACAACCAACCAATCGCCGAAAATGCACATTTCTAGCCGGGCGCAGAGGACAATGCGACGTTGTCTAAAACGACGACGTTGTTTGTGCCGATAGATGGCGTGTCACTTGTCAATTTGATGGAAGAGCTTTTAACCGTTTATTAGCGGTTATTGACTGTTATTTGAATGCTCATAATATACAACGAACCAATCGAAGTCTATTAAATGTCTATTGGACGGTTTGAAACTTTGTTGGTAATAATTATTGGGACTTATGCACATAGAAGGGGAGTGTCTCAATTGTCCGGCAAACAATTGAATACACATTTTGTATTGTGGGGTAGTTGTGCCTTAATAGAAGAGATAATGTGGTGATCAGCTAGCGCTGGTCGTCGGGGTAGTTTATGGTTCGATGACGGACTCGCTGGTGAATTCGGACTCATAGGTGGAGACTACCGGTGACGGACTCGCGGTGACGGACTCTCGGTGATGTACTGCCGATGACGGACTCTCGGTGAAAGACTGCCGATGACTGTCTCTCGATGATTGACTACCGGTAACGGACTATTGGTGATGTACTGCTGATGACGGTCTCTCGGTGAAGGCTGCCGGTGACGGACTCTCGCTGGTTGCGGAGCCGCTGGTTTCGACTGCTGATGTTGGACTCGCAGATGACGACAGACAGACTACTGAAGAGTAATAGTTTTATGTTCTTCTTTCAGACGAATCAGGATGCGAGGCTGACATGGCCGAGGGTGGCACCGAGGAGGATAGCGGCGAAATGCTTGGACCAGCGGCAGTGCCGCATCAATCGCCATCGGCGCTGAACGTTGTTATCAAGGCTGAGGTAAGCTAACGTCTTATAATTTACGATTATTTTCAAACTATAACCATACATCCTAACTACTCTCAAAAATTGCAATAGGAACGTTATTTTAAGTATAGCAAAGTTACATTCCAATTTGTATTTCGCAATTTTTACATAATTTTTGACTATTAAATATTGCACACAAAAAAATATTCTACCGAGAATAAGTTGTGAAATACTGACAAATAGTCAAAAACGATATGGACTAATCCCTACAATACTTTGGAATAATAAAAACTTCAATAAATTACTTACTCCGTTCTACTAAAGTGTCCTGAAGCGGTGGTACACGTTTTCCCACAAGTAGCAAAGAGTGTAAAGAAAGCAATGGAATCCAATTTCCCTGGAGATTTTATAATCATGCTTAATCGCTGCTTAATCTGTTTATACCTTGAACTAACCTGATCTAACTTAATCTCATTCCAGCCTAACCTAACACAACCTAACTTAACCTAACCTAATCTAACCTAACCTCAGTCTATCCTAACCTCCATTTAACCGAACCTAATCTAACCTAACCTACATCAGAAATGTATAAAAATCAAAATAAACATGAATTATAAACAACAATATTCTCAATCCCTACGTCAAATATTTCCATAACTATGAAATATTGAACTTGTTTAATACAAAATCTAAATAAAGTAACAAAAAAATAGGCGAAAAAAGCGGCAGCGAATGCAAATTGCAAATGAATAAATATTAATTAATACAGGCATTTTTTTTTCTCGTTCCATCAAACCCACATACACGCATACACACACACACACACACACGAATACATTTGTTTGTCCCTCTGAATTTTCGGCATTTCGGCGCACGCACTTTTCAATATTTCCGATTTTTATGCGTTGATTTGATGAGCGTATTGCATGTCAATAAAACACATACGCCAAAGTTCTCCCATAACGCGTTATGTACACAACGTTTTTTTTTCGATTATTATTTGCCCAAACGCTTCGATTTTAATGCAAAATATTTTTATTTCCTATTCGCAGACGGCAATTGGTAAAAAAAACAATGGCAAACTATAGCCAAGCCAATGTGTTGGTAATGACACAAACATACACACACACGGACACACTGTATGTGCTATATAAATTATGATTTGATTGAAAAACGGCCGAAAAAAAGATCGCTAAAACACATACAAACCCACCTATACATATATATTCATATACTAGAGCAACGAATATATTATGTGTTGCATAATACATCGAAAAAAATTGAATGAAATAAAGCGAGGAATGAAATAAACAACAAAACAACAAAAAAATCGTTATGAAAAATGCAGAGCGCAAGAAATATGAAACTGCAAATTGTGTGGGTGTAAGAGCGGATATAAATGTGTGTGTGTGGGTGTGTGCGTGTGTATTTTCGGGATAGGGTGGAAAAAAATAATTTGAATATTTTCAATCAATGCGCTAGCGAAAAAAATAAATATATAAAAATAAACGCCAGGAGTGCATTTTTTATATATCTTTTTTAATGTTTGCATATGCATGAGGCCCACTCTGATGTCAGTGCGGAGGGGTGAGGAGGAGGATGTGGGGGGTGAGGTGGAAAAATTTAGCATTCTATAAAAATAAAACAAATATTAATTAATGAAGAGAAAATAAAGTTTTGATAGGAGTTTCGGTTGTAGGCAGTGCAAATATGAAAGGGAAAAAAACTGCATCAAAATAATTTTGAACAAATTGAGTAATTACATACATTTTATGAATTTCATTTCATAATTTATAGTTTATAGTATTCATAAAATTGCCTGGTTTACTTCGGTTTGATAGGAAATCATAGGAAATGATAGAAAATGATAGGAAATGTTAGAGTTCCGAATATGAAAGTTTATTTGTGACCCTACATGAAATTCATTATTTATTACCTGGTGAAAATGTCGATTTTTTTGAAAATAGGCTTGTTCAATAGCTGAACTTTTCAAGAAGATTCCTTCAAAATTTCAAGTCGATAACTGTAATATTTACTTATATAAATTAAAATCTATAAAATTATATCTAATTTTGTTCATACAAAATTATAGTATTCTTACATCCAATTTTATACGCGTTTTTGTTGCACGTTCGTTTTTCAAGTTTGTGAACACGATTGTGTAAAATCTACTGAACCGATTTGTCTAAGTGGCATGTCATTTTTTAGAACGTTCATTTCTCTAGAATATGACGTCTCTTTATTTTTGATTTTTTTCGTTGTTTCAAGTCAAATCTTGACTGCGAAATATGAAATTTAAATTTAAAACTGCATTTGCACATCGTTTTCCAAGTTTGTTTACACGATTGTGTAAAAACTACTAAACTGATTTGGCCATTTCACATGTCAATTTATAGAACATTAAATTGACTAGAGTTTGTCGTTACTTCATTTCTTGAAAAAGTATGTATTTACATAGATTTTTCGTGGTTTTCAGTCGAAGTTGAATGCTAAATATGAAATTTAAATGTACGACTGCATTTGCATTTCGTTTTTCAAGTTTGTGAACACGATTGTGTAAAATTTACTGAACCAATTTAGCTAATTGACATGTCGTTTTATAGAACGTTAAATTCTCTAGAATATGACGTCTTTTTTTGTTGATAAAATATATATTTACCTATTATTCTCGTGGTTTTAAGTCGAATTTGTATGCGAAATTGAAAATTATATTTATAACTGCATAAAATAATATATTTATAATATATTGTTAAAAATTCTCGACGTCATATTCAAGTTAATTTTATAAGCTTTGCAAAAACTTTTTCCTCGTTCATTTTCGATGAAATTTAGAGACAGTAGAGGGTACGCAGTTGAAGAAATCAAAAAGTATGATAATATAAACCGATGAACTAATTGTAAGGAAAATATTTGTTGTCAATTCCTTATCCACCTTTCTTTCAATCATAACAAAAATGACATAACTTCAATCATATTAATAAGTATAATTATAATAATTAAATTCAAATTAAACCTCTAGCAGTAAGTAATTAATTAATCAAGTAGTGCCACTAATATGATGAAATTTTTAATTTGCATTCGCAGATTTGAAATTTATTATCGCATTTGCGATTGCCCAACGCGTAATTTGCGTATGCATGTCGTCCCACACATCGATTTATTAATTGTAATTTCATATAATTTCGCGATGATAACGATATTAAGCCAAACGCACACACATCTACGAACTATATTTATCACACTAGCACACACTCCCGTTTCTTTGCCCCTGCGTGGCTCTGTTAAAATGCAACTATATAAAATCCAGCGACATTTTAATTTGTGCGTAAAACGCGTCCTGCAATTAGCGCAATAATTGCGAATTAATATTTATTAATAACGCAAAACGTATGCGAATCAAACGAATGCAGTCGACGTGTAATATCTGAAAATGATTAAAAATTAAAACGTTCTTGATGATGAAATATCGATATATATATATATATTTTTTTTTTTTAATTTTATGTAAAATATGATGTAATGTTAGGTAATTATTTGAAGAAGAAACAAAGATTAGTTTGTTTTTGATCACATAACGGAAGTTAAACTAAATGTAATTTTATTTAATCACTATTTTTAAAAGTATTCATTTAAGGGAGGCTCCGGAGTCGGCCCCTCACAGATTTGCATGAAAATTTGTATGGGTACAGAATAAGACTAGAAACTAATTATATTCGAGTGATGAGGCGTCGAGGAGTTAAGGATACTCTACGGGCACTTTTAACATCGTCACTTTTTTGGTCTTTCTATTAGAGAATTTCCTGTGACATTTTTAAGACATAAGGTATTATTAAATTAAAAAAAAACTTATAAATGCAATTTTGCACAATGTGATTTGCTTTAAAAATGATCAAGGGCGACTTCGGACTCGACCCCACGTATTTGCATGGAAATTCGTATAAATGTAGACGTAACTATCAAGGAGTCTGTACAGGCACTTTTAAATTCGTCATAAAAGTAAGAATAAATGAAATTTATCCACCGTGCTAGGTGTATTAAAAGCTTCAGCTATGCTTAAGAAATTGTCTAATTCGTGTTTTGGTTTGCCATTATTGGTTTTATGCATGTAAAGTTATGAGAATTAGGTGAATTGCCTGCCTACCTCTTATCACTCACTATCACGACCGATCATGACCGATACACTTTACGATCGTTTGATATCTCTGATTCGATAATGCGAGTTGGCTAATTTTAATCGGTGCCCTTAGCGTAACGTACACAACAAATGAAATTATAAACTCTATCGTGAGCTATAAAATATAACGTAATAACGGACAGTATCCACGGACACACGAATAGACAGATAAGGACAGTATTTTCAGTGCGTCCGGCCAACTAATCCAACCACCAACCAACGCGTTGTTTAATATCAAATGCGTTTGTGCTTTCTTTTTTTCTGCCCATTTTTAACGTAGTTTGTTATTTTTATTGCAACACTGGCGCGCTAAATGCACATGCACATTATGGCTTGTGGTATAAATTACCTTTGTATTTTAATATATTATACTCATTTGTAAATTTTCATACGCTCGCCTCGCCGTCGTGGGTACGAGTGCGGGTGGGCACTTTTTTTCATTTGTCGGACGAGTATGTGAGCACAATTTACGCTGCTGCATTCACGCAATTCTTCATTTCTACATTTTCATACATTTCACGAAAGAGAGAGAGAGAGAAATGAAACGAGCGAGCGTGTGTGTAGAATTTGCTAAATTTATTTAGTTGCCTCCGAAAAAATAAAAATATGAAGCGGAGGGAAAAATGTAAATAGGGAAACAACCGTAGAATGTGGCGCCATCTATTCACGGACTGTTTTTTTTCTTCATCAAATTTTAGTAATTTGAAATTAATTTGTCCTTAAACAAAGTTGTGTAGCGTAGTACGAACTGCATGTGGCACCATCTATGAAATAACTGTAAAATGAAATGTAAATTCGCTACAACTGCATGCATAGTGCCGCCATCTATGAAGTAATAGTTTCTATTTTTTTTACACCCAAGACTTCTTGGAGGTATTTACTAATTTATTAATTTCCTAGAAATACTACGACCTTAAGGAGGAATAAACTATTTTATGATGATTTTATTCATTTACGCATATTGTCCGAGTGTTTTTTGTCTTATTCTTTACATTTCAGTCATTCGTTCCCAATTAATTTGTTCCCAAACAAAGGTTGCGTGTCGTCGAAGGACCTGGGCTTGTGACGCCATCTATGAAGTTAATTTAAAATGAAATGTAAATTGGCAACAAATATATGCACAGTGGTGCCATCTATGAAATAATAGTCGTCAATTGTTTACCCGAGATTTCTTGGAGGTATTTAGTAATTCAATATTTTCGCTATGCAACCCAACTTACACAGTACATCTCTGTAACATACTCCGATTACAACTACAACATTGCATTGGCATCGCATTTTTTAAAGCCGGTTGTGTATTGATTTTTAATAAAATTCATTTTTTCCATTCCGTTCGGCGCGACGAATGTCATACGTGTGTGTGCGTGTGTGTGTGTGTGACTGTGTGCGTTAATCTTGCGCCTGCACTGATTGTCCGATCGTCTCTTGGCGGATAACAACAGAAAAATCACATTCTCCTACGAATGGTTTTCTGCTTTTTTCATTCGATTATATATGTGTGTGTATGTGTGTATGTGCCTATCTGTGTAAGTGTGAGTGTGAGTGAAAGCAGAATTGGGTGTCTGTGTATGTGCATCTGCTGATGGACATATGTGTGTGTGTGTGTGTGCATGTGTGTGTGTGATTTTCCGTTTGCCATCCAACCCACCCCTACGGCCGGCGTGACGGTCCCCAGTTGCCCTCCTCCCCCTTCCCCTCCCCCGGGTTCCCCTTCAAACTCCATTCGACGTGCATAATTAACTAATTACGAAAAATGTTCGTTTTGCACTCTGACAAACAACACGCTTTGGCGGGCCGACACACACACACACACACAATCATGCACTTACATACATATATTCACAAACATACTCGTTCATACACAGATGTCTGTGAACGTATACAAGCGATTCAAATACATTCACACTTTGTCTCTCTGTCTGTGTGTGTGTGTGTGTGTGTGTGTGTGTGTGTATGAGTGTGTTTGTGTGTGTGTGTGTATGAGTGTGTTTGTGTGTATGTAGGGTGTCTGGGTTTGGGGCGATTTGGGGATGGCACTCCCCTCCTCCAGCGACGAGGAAAAAAGCGTACGCGTTATTTCCAATAATTACGTTTGGAGCATTCATTGGCAGCGCGAACGCCAGCAGAAAAAAAACACGACGTGGCGCTGCAATTGCAATCGCACATTGTATGGCGTCGAACAAAAAAAAAACGTAATAGAAGTAAAAGCGATTACCAGAGTGCCGCGGTGTACTGCTATTCGCCGGCGCTGCTACAGTTGGGGAATTTTTGGCAAAATTCCGAAAATGCCAAAATTAAGGATTTGGAACTAACTGTTGGGTAAAACTAACGAGTAAATTTTTGCAATATAGATGGCACCACTACCGTTTAATGTAAAATTTAAAAAATTACTTGATAGATGGCGCTAAAGCATTCTATGGTGTGTCATGCTTTGTTCCATCCTGCTTAACATGGGAGATTAGACTAAAACAGTTATAGCTAAAGACGCCAACGCGTTCTGAGGTCTCTATGACTATCAGTCAGATTCAAAATCTAAGACTATAGTTGCTACAAGACCCCATAAGTTACGGAACAATGACCATGAATTCTAGAGACATGGGAGATTCTACTAAAACAGTCATATCCAAAGACGCCAAAGGCGTTCTAAGGTCTCTATGACTACCAGTCACATTCAAAATCTAAGACTATAGTTGCTACAAGACCCTATAAGTTACGGAACAATGTCTATAAATTCTAGAGACATGGGAGATTCGACTAAAACAGTTATAACCAAAAATGCCAAAGCATCCTGAGGTCTTTGTGACTCCTAGTCATACTCAAAATCTATAACTGTAGTTACTTCTATAGTTACGTTCTAATAAGTTACGGAACAATGACCATGAATTCCAAAATCATTAAATATTCCACTAAAACAGTTATAACCAAAAAAGGTTTTCGGAAACCCCACATTATAACCAACTCCCTCTAGCCCCAGAGTTAAATTGTTCCGTGCGAACTTTCCTAGCCCAAAAACAGTTCGGTGGAAACGTTTGCAATGAATTCCCCCAGCAATCGAACGAATTCTGCTCAGTTGTAGACCGAAAGCCAAGAGAAAATTGAACGATAATTACAATGCATTACTCATTTCGCAAAGTTGTTATATAATTAATGCGGTGCCGTCGCCGACCACCGACGTCTGCGGCATGTTCCATCTCGCTCTTTTCGAAAGCACTGCGGGTCTAAAGTAAGCTAGTCGAGTCGAGTCGAGTCGATCGTTCTCGGACCTGGGTGCGAACGCGCTTTTCAGTTGTTATTGTTGTCCTGCCCATGTTTGTTGTGAGTTGTGCGCTGCAATAATGTAGGTGGGAGCAATGGCGGACCAACTATCTAGGCTTGTCAAGAAGCGTTGGTATTAAATGGCCGGTTTTAGTCTAGCTGGTTCTGGGGCACTCTGCGCCACGCCGCTATTCACTGGTTCACTAAGTATCCGAGCAATTACGTTAATAATTTATATCATTCAACAGAAAGTACCTAAGAATACTCTCTTATTCATCATTGATACTCTCTCATTAGTACTATAGAGAGTTAAGATGTCGGTCCTTGGTTGGTCCTTAGATTAAGTTGGTCCAAATGATTAAGAGACCAACCAAAGAATGCTAGCTGGTCTCTGGAGGTCGAACTTCTATAGGTTTATAGAGTATTCTGATGAGGGTACAGATGTAACACTAGCTCCAGTTGGTTTTGTTCTCTATGTTTTTCCATGTGTTTGATGGTCTTCTTTCTATCAAAGGTTAGAGTGATTCCCCTACCGTTTTTAGGTCATTATCAAAGTGGTCCTAAACTTATACCCTGTGTCAGTTAGTGTCTCTTGACTGGTCCACGATTACTGGACTCTAACCTCTTTGGTGGTAATCTCATGGAGTGAGATTCCTCGGTGTAAATTTGGTCTTTTTACTCTATGCAGTAGTTCCTTCAGAGGCAAAATTTGATTCAAGTCTCTAAAAGATTGACCATCACTATTGTACAATTCTACATGAATTGGCGCTAAGGATTCCTAGTCATTTTTCTAGTACTCAAATATTTTATAAGTTCCTAGCAGAACCTAGAAGTTCCTAGTAATTCATAATTGTTCTAGTTTCTTATTTTTTCTAGTTCCTTGCTTTTCCCTTGACCTTTACTGATTTAGGAATTCATAGAAAACCACTTCCATTCTTGTAGAGTCTTCTTTCATTGTTTGCATTACGGATCCTTTACCAGCTCTCTAGTAATACTATCAAATGAAGACTGTCATTGTACATCTGATTGAGAGTCTCCAATTCCTTATATGTCCAATATTTCTGGGCCGTCCTTCTTTTGAAGTCTTTGGCTTCTTCCTATTAGATTAAGGACTAGATACTTTTGGTTCACAACCACATAAACTGGTTCTAATGGTTCAGTCTCTTTTTTCCAGTTCCGAAGAGGTCCTATGATTTCCTAACAGTTCCAAGTGGTTTCTAGTAGTCCCTAGGGTTTCCCATCAATTTATACTAGTTCTAGTATCTTTTTGTTTTCTAGTTTCTTCTTTTTCTGAGGACTTTTGTAGACCTATCAAAGCATACCCCTACTTATAGTCCCCCATTTAATGTTTTGCTTTGCGGATCCTTTACCACCACTCCAGTAAGACTATCAAATTGAAAATGTCATTGATATTGGAGATGATTGGAGGGCGGTACCGATGGTGCTGACTTTGACTGATATAAAGTAGCATTGCATGGTGGCTCGTTCAGCGTATGGCAATGTCCTCCCTCGGCAAAGGTGGCAGTCATAATGAGAAATGGCTAAACGCGTACGGCGTGGTGGCGGGAAGGTGGAGGCGGCCAACCCAACACCCTCCCAACAATCGCAAAGCAATAGAAGCGACCGTGGCATGTAGGTAGAGGTACGCAGGGGCTGGGGGGGAGGGAACGGGAGGGAAATTAATGTTATGCAATTCTCGGGGCCCGGCGACGTTGCCTCTGCCTCCGCCGCCGCTGCCGCCACCGCCGCGGGCAGAAAGAGAGGGCGAGCGAGTAAATGTAATTAATTATCTGTGTTCGTAATGACTCTGACTGATGAGGTGTTCGGGCATCGGCGGCGCGGGCGGAGGAACCAGTGCCCGCGCCGCCACCGCTCCTCGTGGAGGGTGTGCGTAGCGTCGGCGGCGTCAGAGGAGGCGGCACGAGAGGGTGCGCGCCAAGCACTCACACACACATGCACGCCGAAAATGGGTGGATGAACGGTCGAAACATGCCCGCCGCCCTTTCGAAACCTAGCGCAACTCCACATTGACCCGATGTCATTGATGTACGAACGCATCCTATCAGAGCTAGAAATCTAGACGTGGCACGTTGGAGGGTGGACAGACAAATCCTAGATGACATCCCAGGGAATAGTCAGGACTCTTCCTGATTATTCCCAGTAGTGTAGATTTTAAAACCGGGAGCCCGGCGCTGTAAATCTAAATAACGCGTGGTGTAATTGCTACTAGGTCGAACCCAATGAAGGTGGAAGGTGGAAGAGGGAAGAGGGAGTGACTTATAGATAATCGACCAGTCTCGGCCTCTATCGGGCAAGCCGCCTCCGGCTGGACTAAGACGTGTACTCTAAACACACCAGTTTCAAAGAGGAGGGAGTGAGGAAGGATGGGAGGAAGGACAGGCCAAACATCGATGCCCCAGGGAATTTATAATAAGGTTTTACTTGCGCCCAACAAATCTGTTCCGCTCTCGCCTCTCGGTCTAGAGTTTTAAACCCCAAAACTACCTGAAGGGGACCAACTTCAAGGAAACCCAATCACAACATACTAAACACTAATCTATCATTTTGTTTTAATCTCAGTTTATTTACTAGTACCACTATTACTCCTAAACGACTTCTACTTAAACCTAATCTCAAAACCTCTATAGTCGGAATAACTCTTAACTTTAGTATTTTGAAATTATTGCAATATTTTCGGAGTAAAAGTTCCAAAGTACCAAAATATCAAAGTTCACAAAAGTACCAAAGAATGAAAGAGTTAAGAGGTCGATTTTTGGTCGGTCTTTTGACAAATGAGCTTCAAAACAAGTGTATAGAATGAAAGTTAGTTTGTTACCTTTGGAGGTTGCTCTTTTATTTCTAGAGCAGTCTATTGAGGGTCACATCTTCTGTTTTTGTCCCCTACGTTCTTCCACGTAAACACAGAGAAGACCAAGGAACCCAGTCTTTTTATTTTTTGCTTTCTATAGTGTTAGGGTGACTCCACTATCGTTTTAATGGTCTTTATCAAAGTTATTACAAATAATAGATCCTAGGACGACTACTACTCTGACTCAAAACCTCCACTGTTAGAAGGACCAATAATTTTAGTGAGACTTTATTTTGAAGTTATCGCAAATACCATAACATATTTAACGGAATATGGAGGGAATAGATAGGTAAATTTATATTATTACATTGGCAATAGAGAAAGGCAATAGAGCTATAAAACGAGAATTACAAAGACCGAAGGACTCTAAGGACTTTGCCCCTTTTGTTTCCAATATTCTAGGCTCTGTACATTTATTTTCCAAACTCACTCTATTTCCCTCTCTCTCTCTCTCTTTCTATCTGTTTCTATAGCTATATTCTGAACCCTCCAAGCGCCTACGACCAACACTATCACGACAAACAACCCTTATATCGGCGAATATAATACGTAATCAAGACCATCATTACTTTAATTATGCGCAATTACAATGAAATATAATGGAGCCATATCTTCCAAGTACACTGCCAACAAACATAGTCCCTCATACCCCAAGACCTCTTGTCCGTGGGATAGTGGGATGGAAATGTGTGTTTATTATGTAAATTATTCATAAAATGCTACATACTACCAGTGGTCTTCTCTAGGAAAGGTCCCAGATATAGGGAGTAAGAATACTAAACCAACTCTTTATGCGATCTGATAGTGGTCAGTGTTAAATGTCCCCTACCAACTCTCTACCAAGTTATGAAGCGTCAACTCAAATATAACACAACTTAAGGGTAACAGAACGAACTTGATTTTTTATAGGATCTCTCTAACCATAGTATACAGATATTTCCTTCCGGGGATTGCCAGTTTGGCTTCTTTATATTTAAGTTGTTTTCTAAAGTCTAGCCGACGTATTTCTAACCAGAACAAGTGGCCTTATTGTCTTGATTGGGTAGAGGAGTGAAGTTAATGGAAGTGTATGTCTTAATAGTTTTAATAGTATAGATACATTTCCCCTCCGGGGATTGTCAGTTTGGCTTCTTTGAATTTACGTTTTTTCTAAAGCCTAGCCGACGTATTTCTAACAGGAACAAGTGGCCTTCATGTCTTGATAGGGTAGAGGAGTGAAGTCAATAGAATTGTGTGTCTTAACAGTTTTAATAGTATACAGATATTTCCCCTCCGAGGATTGCCAGTTTGACTTCTTTGAATTGAACGTTTCTTTCTTAAGCCTAGCTGACAACAAACAAAGTCCCTCATATCCCAAGACCTCTTGTCCGAGGGATGGTGGGATGGAAATGTGTGTTTATTATGTAAATTATTCATAAAATGCTACATACTACCAGTGGTCCTCTCTAGGAAAAGTCCCAGATATAGAGAGTAAGAATACTAAACCAACTCTTTATGCGATCTGATAGTGGTCAGTGTTAAACTTCCCCTACCAACTCTTTACCAAGTTATGAAGCGTCAACTCAAATATAACACAATTCAAGGGTAAAAGAACGAACCTGATCTTTTATAGGATCCCTCTAACCACTCTCTTAAAACTCTCCCCAGCTTGCAACGTGTTTTCATGATTCATGATCTTCACTTCCTTCGTAACACTTCTCAACTACATGGGACCATTCAGACGTGGGACTATGTTATGGGGATGCTAGTATATTAGCATTATGCGTTTAGCCAGTTTTTCCAGTTGCGGAATTCAGCAATAAGGTGCAATTGGACTTGCCACAACGCAGCCATCCTTGAAAATAAGGACTCCAATGTATATCCATATGAAGTTATTCTTATCTCACGAGGTGTCGGCACATTCGGAAATACCGGAGGCAATTTTTGGACCCTCTATCTTTTGGTCGTTGTTCTGGACATGGCAAAGTGAGCGGGAGCAAAGTGAACTCTCCCTCTGCTACTCTAGGCTACCTCTGGAGAGTTTTTTTTTCTTTTACAGTCATATTGCTTTCTAAGAGGATCCTCGACTTCGAAGCTTTTTTAGAGATGGTCAGCCATTGGCTAGTTGTTATGCATGACTCTTCAGCATAATATTTCAATATATTTCTGCCGCCACATCGGCTTTCATTCTCAGTCTTCTCCTAAGGATGGGAGCACGCCGAGATCTTTGGTCGAGGGTTTTGTGGGGGAGGTTCGGAAGCGAATGGTCATTTCTATGCCGATGTAAATACCTTCGGAATCGAATCCGGCCGCATGATGAAATTTTCAAATTCGCCAAATTCGCCTTATGGACCCTCCACGAGGCGAATAGATATTGAAACGAATGTTTTGTGTGTAATAAAAAATTTCGTATTGTGTATTCTGGTCAAATGCTGATGTACAGCATCCCTCCCACGCATAATGCATGCATATATGCAGCGCAATACGAAAATGCCATCAAATCTATTCGTATTTCCTTCATATTTTCATTTCCTGGAGGTTTCTGACTTTATTTTTTAGCGTCGTGAAGTTATTTTAAAAATATGGGATTATTTATGCCAAAAATGGAATAGAATATGTGTATTTCTTGGATTTTTCGAAGGATTTAAAAGTTTAAAAAACTTCCAACAATTCTATTTCTTCAAAAAAAGTTGACGTTATATTTTAGAGAATTTAATTATCTATAAAACGAACCTGCATCCAGCAAAATCGGTTTTGTAGAATTTTCTCAATTGTGTAAACAAAATCAAAAAACGTTGTTGCGATTGAAAAAAACGCGTTTACAGTTTTATGAACTTGAGAATATAATTTCAATTAATCTATAACTAATTTAAACACTATGGATTTTTGATGACAATTTAATGTATAATGTACAAGAACATAATAATTTCTTCAACTTAAAATATCGACATCTATGTTAAATATTACTGGCATATTTATATCTTCTCTGATTTGTGAGTTGCTCAGTTGCGTACACACTGGCGTCCTTAATTTACATCAAATATGAAAATTCTAAAAGTTCTTGTAAATCATATAAAATTATCTTGAATATGACGTCGGGTACTTTGAAAAATAATGTTCATATCACATGTATTGTACAGTTTTAACTTTGAAATATGATTTTCGCATACAATTACGACTTAAAAATTCGAAAAAAATAGAAATAAAACATTTTCTCCAAAACAATTGACGTCATATTTTAGGGAATTTAATTATCCATAAAACGAAATTTAATTCGGTAAAATCGATTGAGTAGAATTTTCCCAATCGTGTACACAAAATCGAAAAACTTTGTTCCGAATGAAAAAAACGCGTTTATAGTTTTATGAACTTAAGAATATAACTTTAATTAATCTATAACTAATTTAAACACTATGTATTGTTGATGACAATTTAATGCATAATTCACAAGAACATAATAATATCGTCATCTACGTTAAACATTATTGGCATATTTATATCTCCTCGTTTTTTTCTGAATTGTGAGTTGTTCAGTTGCGTACACTCTACCATCCTTAATTTTGATCAAATATAAAAATCATAAATGTTTTTGTAAAGCTTATAAAATTATCTTAAATATGACGTCGAGTATTTACAAGGAAAAAGTTAAAATCATATGTTATTGTACAGTTTTAAGTTTAAAATACGATTTTCCCATACAATTGCGAATTAAAAATTCGAAAAAAAATAGAAATAATATATTTTTTCAAAAACAATTAACGTCATATTGCAGGGAATTCAATTATCTATAAAATAAGCTTTTATCTAGCTAAATCGGTTAGGTAGAATTTACTCAATCGTGTACACAAAATCGAAAAACTTTGTTGCGATTTGAAAAAGAGCGTTGACGCGATATGTTGACATTTTCTTCAAATTATTTACGAAGAAGAAAAGTTCATAATAAGCTTTCCTGATTGTTTAATTTGTATGATTTTTTTTTCATATTTAATAGATTTTTAAAAATTTAAGAGTATACTTTTAAAGATGATTTTAAGGAGGATGTGACGGAAAGTTTGCTTTGGATTTTGACACTTTGAGTACAGCGCGGCGATGAACTACAGTGGCTGCAGTGGCGGGGGCGGGCGGCTTGATACGTTGGAAAATTTTCTAATTTCTCACAATGCGTCTATCTAGTTACTATCCATCTGCCGTGTGGCGGCAGGCGTCGTTATATATGCGAGTAGTTTAGTTCGTTTTGCGAATAATGCACGTTTGTGTTAATGCGCTCGCTTGGCAGCGGAGTGTGAGGTGTAGGTGGAGGAGGGGTGAGGTGGGGGGGCCTCTCACCCCCACAGCGTTTGGCTAAGGGGTGGTATGAGGTGGTTTTGGGGTCGGCGAGATGTGGAAGCGGAGGCGAGTGGCGTGGCGAAGCGCAGTGCGAGAGCGCCCAGCCAGGCTCCATTCGTTCCTGGAACTGTAATCTTATTAAATTTACATATTAATCAACGGATTTTAATTATCCCGGCCCCGCGCCGCGCACCGTCCCCGCTGTGTGTGCCGACATCGCCCGTCCGCCACCACCCCTTGGAACACTCACACATAGCTAGAGAGAGTAGCGTCGCCGACATCAGCAGTGGCGGCGGACGAAAACCTGAACGCGAGGGGGGCGAGAGCGGGGGGACCTTCAACGACGAGACGACTGCCCCCGTTGTACCCCCTTCGCTTATAGCACGCCTCTCGCCTCTCGCCAACCACCCCCTCGTCGAAACCCAGCCCAACCCTGGCTGTGCCGCCAGTGAGCACAACGCGTCGTCGTAATTTACATTAATCCAATAATTGCATGGAGGTTTGCTAATTAGAAATTCAAATGAGGTGGTGCTCGCTCGCCGAGCGGCTCCGCTCCACCCACACCACTGCTGCCTGCCTGCCGCCGTCACACCGTCACCACGCCAGGACCTGGCACCCCTTTTGGAGCACCCCTTTTCGGATTCACCCTTTCGCCCAGCGAGGCACACAAACGGCAGGACGGCGGCTACGCTGCTATCCGTCTTGCTTCGACCCGCGCGGTCTCTAATTCCGCCGCGCCGCCAGCACCGCCAGCAACGTCACCCCGTTCGCCAGCTAGCACTCCAGCCCCCGCTTTCGAGCGTGGAGCGAGCAACTTACGATTACGGTCCGAATTCAATCGATTTTATATTATTGCCTAACTAAGTCCTGTTCATTTGTCTATATCTTTCATTCGGGCGCCCTCGATTGCAACCCCTTTTGCACCCCAAAATCCGGGCTACGGCGACGCCAACCGACGCCCGACGCGGGGGAGAGTCAACGAATTAAAACGCCAACATCATTCATTTTGCGCTCGGCGATCAGAAAATTTCGGCCTGCCATTAAAAACTTTTCGTTTAACTTTCCAACCATATTGATAGAATTTCCATTCGAAATACCTAATTCGAACGCATTGTCAGACTCGGAAACATAAATGTCGAAATCTACAATATCGTCCGGCTATGTTTTGTATTTCTCTAGACAACCAAATAGTAAATATTAGAATTAGAATCAAGCATAATTTAATGTTTCGTATTTTTTTATAATAGAAATCGAAGAAAAAATATTAATTCAATACCAACTCGAGTGACGCTGATTTGGCGTCGCAAATTTATCGCTGCGATATCATAGTTACACCCAGTTTTGTGCATTTTAGTACGAATTCCAGCAAAGTAATGTCAGCGGTAAATTCGAGGACAATAAGAAATCTAATAATTATGCTAATGCACTTCGCTTTTCTTCACTTCACAACTCTTCTCCTATGTCGGAGTTTCCGTTTGAATCTACTCGTCGAGCCGTTGCCGCCCGCCCGCGCCGCCTCCTCTTCCTCGGCCTCCAAACCACTCGCTTCACTTTTACACAACGCCGCTCCTCGGTGCGCAACTCATTAGCATGTAAATCAAACTCTTTAATATCGTTTGTCATGTTAATTAATCAAATCTAATTAAAGCAGAAAACGAAAATCTAATCGAGAAAGCGCGGGGGCGGCTCATGGATGTGTATTGTCGTATTGTCATTAATGTGGCCATTGGCGGCGTACACAATACGACGGCGGCGGCAACAAAAGTTGTTAATACCCGATGAAACTAATGAAAGTCGAAGGGTTACCAAAACAGCCCTTAAGTGGCGGCACAAAGCGGCGGCAAGTGTCCCGCTGAGTCCCGTTCTCTCTACGGGAATATAGCCATAATAAACAGAGAATGTGTGTGAGAGAAGTAAGGGAGAAAGGGATGTACGGCGAAGTGAGGTGAGGGGTGGCTAAACCGCCTTCAGCGAGCGCACTGCGTATATTATCGCTTGCCGCAAAGGTGCGCGAAGAAAACATGCGGGAAAAACACAGTGATAATGATATAATAACAACCGACCGAGGTTGGCGGTGGCGGCGGTGGTGGCGGCGGCATGCCGGCGTTTACCGGGGGATAGCCAGGCGTCGACGTCGAGTGCTTGGCGGCAAGAATGCGTGGAGCGAGAACGCGCGAGACCGCAAAATTTATGGTTATAGCACGGCGTGGAGCGGTTGAACGCCTCAGCCGCCTCCGACGCCTCCAACGCTGCCACGCGTATATATTGAGAGTCGAGCACACGCTCGCCGGGAAACGCGCGCTTAGCACCTCTTGAAAATAATACCGGGATTTGCAACTTGCCTCCACCTCATCTATTTCATACAAGTGTACTAACTAACAGTAAGGTGCTATATTTTGATAAAAATGTTTATTTCCATTGCTTATAGTTGACAATTATCATGAAATTTCGTATTATCTAACGAATGTGGTATTTTCTCGTGATTTTTAAAAATATTTTATAGTGTACTATTCCAACTCGAGCGGCGCCGA
>WSZQ02000013.1:1380921-1396965 GCA_019419845.2 Weissflogia rhopalogaster
ACACACACACACACACACACACACACACACACACACACACACACACACACACACACACACACACACACACACACACAACACAACACACAACACACAACACACAACACACACCACACAACATACAACACACAACATACAACACACAACACACAACATACAACACACAACACACACACACACAAAACCCCCCACACAGTGTTTTGTGATAAGGAAATAAACTATTTTCTGAACTGTACACACATATACACACATACACATACAACCCAGCTACGCATATATACATGTACAAATACATACACACACACATACATACACAGATTCATTCCGCTGGAGAATAGACGTACACACACATATTCAGTCGAACGTTTAGGTTTTTAACTTTTAAACGTTCGCGCATAATTCTCTGACGAACCCGCACCCCGCTGCCGCCGCGTAGATAACGTTGTCGCTGTTGTTGCCGCCTGCCACCGCCAACCGCCACCACACGTATTCGTTGGGGTACGTGTGCCCATTTAATTTCCGGAGGAGAGGCAGCAAGCCGAGAGCGCGCTGTGTTTTCTGTCCAGCGTTGCCCACACCACACACACACACTGATACCTCCTACAAGAACATACGCAATGTGTGAGAGTATGCGGTGTGTTTGTGTGGCGGTTTGGTCGTCGTGGGGGCGGCGATAAGAGACGGTGTGTGAGGTATGCGGGACCGCGAAAATTGTGCACCCCGCGCATCCACGAACCCCTCCGAATAATAATTAAAAATCGTCCGTGCAATTTATTTATTTTAATTCGATTTTTTTCGACGAGCGCCAGTGCATTCTCATTTTATGCCGCCCCCCTCGTTCGGTCGCTCATTCCACCACAGTCAGCCTCACAGAAAAAAAAAGCCCACTCGACGGCGCGGAAAAAAATACTAAAATATTGGCAAAAACATTATAAAAAACAATTTCAATTTATTTTATTGCAATTTTAATATTAATTAAATTGAAAACAGGAAAAAATAGAATGTTTTATTGTTATTAAAAATAGTTACTTATATAGTACTATAATAAACTTTTAAAATGTAATGAAATGGAAAATAACAATAAGTACTAAGCACTGAGAGTAATTAAATAACATTGGAAGAGTTAATCGCTATATTGGGCGATGTTTAACACTTTGATGCCGGCGTGCCCCACCGGTGGGTCACGCATGTACCTTCAATCGGGCGGCGTGTCCCATCGGTGATGCACGGATTGCGGTGCGTTAAGAAATATTGATTTTTTGTTACGCCACTGGTTTTGATCTTTGTCACCGTTTAGTGTTGAACTGTCAAAACTGTTCAAGTACGCTTGACTGCACCTTCATTGTTTATTTAATCGATGTAATCGGGTGATGCAAATCCGGTTTTTCTACCTGAGCGCGCCATTAAGAGAAAGAGAGACTGTCCATCGCGCTCTCTTTCGCTACCACCCGGTATTGAACTCAGCTTCATTGAGCAGTGGCGTCTCAACACATTGTATAGGTCGAGCGAAATGTTAAAGAGACACGAAATGAAGCTATTTTGTTTTCCTGGCAAATGAATGAATGAATGAATGAATTGCAGGTTTTGCATGATCTCACAAGGAGAGTGTTCCAATTGTCCAACACCAAATTGAATGAAACTTTTTGTGCGTGTAGAACATATATAGAAATAATTTGGGTTAACGGGATTTTATGCCGTTTTGTGCCGTTTGCACAAAAACAATTTTCAAAGTTTGGCACAACTCAACAAACGTAATGCGCAACTCACAAAAAAAACCACACGCACACACAACAAGACTCCACTCACACACAAAAAGAAGCCACAACATCAAAAAATACAACAAAAAAAACAAGAAATCTCAATAACTTGTAAATATGTACAAACACAATAAACATTTGTATGTACACAGGCTGAAAGATCAGTGAAGGTGGCCAGGTCTCCGGACTGAATACAAATAATAATAAAAATAAATCAAAAAAAAAAAAAACAATGAAAATACAACTTAAAAAGAAACGTAGGCGTAACTCAATTAAATCAGCTTGTTATAAAGCAATACCATAAATTGTAATAAATCCAAGCGTTTTTCTTAAAAAAAAAAAAACAGTTTCCCTGAATGACTTAATTGCAGCTGCATAGCAGTAGCTTGAATGACTTGAGAAATTAGAAATTTCTCGTGACTAAAACGCATTCAACGCGGACAATTACACACGTCGTCGTCGTCGTCGTTCGACGTCGTGCGATTATTTCGCTGCGATGTTATTGCGAATTATGTGCGTCGATAACGTCGACGACAATATAATATTCCTACTACTACTCCTGGCTGGAGATTAACGCCGGCGATTAGAACAACTCTGCATACTCTTGGAAAAATCACAGCCTGCAAATTCAACAAGCGGTATGGATTGATAAATTGATAGCGCCGCTGCCGCGTCGTTTGCACTCTCCCACCTAAAAACCGACCGCTTTTGCTAGCTGGCAAACCCACCTAGCAATTCGCCAAACCTTGGAAAGACACTTCTTATGCCTTGAGACGTTGTCGAAGTGGATGGGCGGTGGATTTATTGAAATAAACACCTATCAGAAGTCTGTTCAGCTCGCGCATACGAAATGCGAGATCGAGTTTGAGTGAGGCGCACGCTTCTTGCATTTGACTTTGCGTGTCATTAAGAGGCACATAATGGCCGCGTGCGCGCGCATATTACGTATGCGCAAACGGCTTATAACGCATGCGACGCACGAGACACGAGAGAAATTGCCACCGGATAATAAATCAGGCGTGGTGGTAGCCCGCAAAACGGGGCGCGATGTGGTCACTTAATAGAAAGTCGTAAATTCGTAATAATTAAATTTCAATAAAGCCGAGGATATTCAAGTCCGCTCGCGATACGAAGTGGCCGAAAGGGTCGTAAACTACTCGTCCTGAAAACGCAATCACGCATACGTGATCGCACTTATTATTAGGCATAATCAGATTCGTCTTAATCGATTACATAAATTTTAATCAGATCTGCAATTCAATTTCACATTTGCACATTTTGCGAATAAATTTTTCGGCGGCGGCGGCGATGCTGGCGTGAATTCGCCACTACCAAATATTGTCGACTACAAACACATACGTACATACATACACGTGGTAAATATATTTTTGTGAGTATATTTTTGATTATGATGAAAATTGGTAGTAATTACTAATTAGTTTTTCAGTTTAATTAAAATTTAAATTTCAATAATCCCGTATTAATATTTGTTTTCTTTGTTTCAGTTTATATACCGATATGATTGAAATTTCCAACAAAAAACACTTTACAAAAAAATTATATTCCAGTATTGTGATCAATTTTACAAAGAAATGACAATCAATTTTACAAAGCGACAAGTTAAGGCAATGCCAGATAGTCACGCGGCGCATTCTCCTGAAAGAAGAATGAAAACAAAGCTAACAAAGGATATTATAGAGGCACTTGACTTTTCCTCGAGCCCACATTTTACGGCTTGAAATCCCGAAACTGGCTCCGGAACTTGACATTGTAAAAACCTGAGTAAATCTAACACACGAAAATACAGATTGCCCATATCGGGGTGCTTCCTTGATTCCCATTTTTGCATTTAATTCGCTTGAAGGAGTGTATACCGAAATCCCAAAAATTGCTCCGGAACTTGACTCTGTAGAAACCTGAATATCCTCGGCAAATCTAACAGCCGAAAATATAGGGTGTCCATATCGGGGTGCCTCGTTGATTCCCCCTTTTGCATTTAAATCAGTTCAAGGAGTGTTCACCGAAATCCCGAAAATGGATCCGGAACTTGACTTTGTAGAAATCTGAGTAACCTGAGCGAATCTACGACCCGAAAATATAGAGGCCATCGCGCTCTCTTTCGCTACCACCCGGCATTGAACTCAGCTTCGTCAATCCGAAACGTCGGATTTGCAAGACCCAGTGCGTATATTATTTTTTCGGTGTTGTAAACGATTAACTTAACGATGAAGGTGCGATGAATCGTACTTGAAAAGTCAAAAAGGCTGTACATTTTTCGGGCTTTCGGTATACAGTCTTCGGCGGCCCGCTGCTGTTCTATTGCACTCTCTCGTTTAACGCTTCCAGATACCAAAATAAACACCTAATAAACGGTCGTCACGAATATCTTCGAGATTTAACCTCTTGACATAACAATAGGTTCTGTTCCTTGCGCCATTGTTGGTCACGTGAAATCGTATGGCATTCCCCCCATGCCTTTCTAATGTCCTATTGTATTCACGGCGTTTCGTATGCCATCCAGTCTAAACCACGCAAAATTGTAACATAATAAAAAACGCTGTAAGTTCAATCAATAATAAAATGATTGTGGTCATAAACAACCATCTTACCAACAGCTTGCTCACTGTCCATGTCGACGTTTACATCTTTCGAAAAACTGGCGCGCTGGGTTGCGTGGCGGTCGCGAATCATAATTATAAATAATAAATATGCGATTCCCCGAGCCCCGACTCCCGAAGCCGAGGCATAATCTAAATTATAATACGCTTCATTATACATCCGCGTGATTGTCTCTCGCCCATTGCGAAATGAATCAATGCGCGTCGATTCGCGACGACGACGTAGTTGAAGCAACAACAACAAAAAAAGAGCACACACCAACCTCCTTTCCGACGCGACGTTCGAGAGCAGCAGCAGCAGCAACACTCTGGTCTCTCTCGGTGTCGTCGTAGATCAGTCTGGACCGTGGGCTTAATTGCGGCCCGGCCTCTGCACATTTCTACCTTCTACCTTCTGCCGCTGCCGTTCCTTCGGAATCAGAAACGGCGGCACATGCGAGCGAGCGAACGAACGCATAACTCAGATGTGGGGCTCCCCCTCTCCCCCTACCCCTCGTAGCCAACGATCTGACCATCGCTCCGGCCACAATCCGCCGAAACCCGCGCGAGTGCGCATGGGCCATTAATTGAAGTTTATAGGTTCTGCAATTATCATAAGATAATGCATTGGCAGCGGCGCGCACTAATATATCTCTATAAATACCTCCTCACCATCCTCACTAGGTGTATCACTTACAATTCACGACAGTGCAAGCAAGCCACGTGGTTTTTGTACGCTTAGCTTTCGAAGCGTTTTGCATGCACAAACGAGAGAAGCACATGTTGTTCATTACTCTTGTGGGTTTACTACTTTTCGGAGATTTATGGCATTTGGTCATTTCCATAATGAATTTCTTTGAACATACTGTATATACAAGGGTGTGTTCTTGCATACACAGTTTGTATGCAAACTGTGATTGTCTGAGGTGTGGGATTTTTAGGTTTATGTGGTTGAGTGTAAGAGTTGAATTGTTTTTGCTATTTTTGTATTTGCTAATGTCAGAAGGCGTTACTATTTTGGTGTTTTTTGTTTCTGTGACTTTTTAGGACATATTGATAACACTGAAAAACTAAATTTCTATTTAGACCCCCAATAAAGTTTCGGGAGAAAGTGCACCATCCGGAAATATCGAATGCCGAGACCGGTGAGCATCGTTTTGCCGAATGAAACAATGAATAAAATGATATACAATGAAACTTGATTTGTTTTTTTACGTATTTTTTCTTCGTAAGGATTTTTAGGAATTTTCTCTTTTACAATGATAAACAGAAGAAATACTAAGAAACACATTACTAAAATGAGTATAAAGTGTGTCTTGGCAGGTTTATAGTAAAAAAAAAACTTTAAACGCTCTGAATATATATACTCATACGAATTCAAGATCTGAAGAACTTCTGAATTTCCCGAAAAAGAGAACTAGAACTTGACTTTGCAGAAACTTGAGTAACCTGAACAAATCTACCCTCCGAAAACAAAGGGTGCCCTTATAGGGGTGCTTCCTTGATTCCCTTTTTTGTATTTAAATCAGTTGAAGGAACGTACATTGCAAACCCGAAAATGGTTCCTGAACTTGACTTTATAGAAGCCTGAGCAAATCTACCAGCCGAAAATATAGGATGTCCATATCGGGGTGCAACGTTGTTTCCCCCTTTTTCATTTAAATCAGTTGAAGGAGAGTGCACCGAAGTCCCGAAAATGACTTTACTACTTGCTTTGCAAACAATGAAACTTAAGTGAAGTACATTGAAACTTGAGTTTTTTTTAATTTCTAGTATTTTTAGTATTTATTCTTACAATTGTTCATTACTAAAATGAGTGAATCTATTGGCTGATTTATAACAAAAAAAAAACTGTATATACTCATACGAATTCAATATCTGAAGAACTTCTAAATTTTCTTTTGCGAGTAAATCAGTTGAAGGAGTGTACACCGAAATCCCGAAACTGACTTGATAACTTGACATTGAAGAAAACAAAAAAACTAAAAGAATTACGAAATTACTTGTTGCATTCAGTTTGTGGAGTGCGATGCCTGTACAACATGCATTTAATATCAAGATAAGTATGCTGGTTTTAATACAATTGAATTTGATTAAAACTGATTTAAAAAATGATTAAAAAATTCGATATATTAATTTCAATAATTAAACATAAATGTACGAAGTTTCACGTTAATGAATTACTATAACTTTCAATTAATCGCCAAATTTAATACGATTACATATTTATAATACCTTTCAATGAGGTGTATTTAAATCCGCATTAAAACGAAAAATGAAGAAATTTCAAATGCACATCGTACTAGTTGACACAATGACACATCAATACAGATGTGCAAAGTACATTAAACACATTCATAAATTAATAATCCTCACATATTTTTGAAAGCTTTTCCGCGCCTGATAAATATTTAAAGCCCGGTCACATTGTATTTTGCCGGTGTGTGTGTGTGTGTGTATTATGTGCACGAAATCCAATAGTAAAAATATACATAATATGCACGGTTGCTCGATGCGGTGGAGTTTTAACCGCTACTTTTCGCCCTCGTGAAAACGGTTGCCTACTATACGAACGCTACTATCTCTGCCCATAGTTAAAGAGGGATAGAGGTGGCGCTGTTTCATCGTGGCATCGCCACGATCAGAGATGCATATACATATTTAAATAATGCACTTTTCCTAATTCGAATAATTGCATACATCATCAGCGACTACTTGTCATAAACATATACGTAATGGAGGGTGGCTACCACAACAGCCTAGCTATTCACCATTCCTATCCTCTTTCCCATTCACCCCTCTTTTTAATTCAATCCTCGTTGTGAGGGTAGTTAGGGTGGAAACTAGGCAACTCACCATACATACAGGTGTGTTGGGATGCAAGACGAACAAGATGAACAAAAATGACGACTGACACATTTTAATACATTTTCAAGGTTTCGGACCCGGAATTAGTATGCGCAATTAGCATTTGCACATTTTACAATTATGGTGCGACGCCGACCGTGGGATGTGTTTAATAAAATCGGCGTTTTCTAATGTGACAAATGTGAAATTTCAGCCGCCGCCCCCCCCACATACAGTTTTCGACAACCGGACGCGCAACGGCATACAACCACAGGGCGCGGTGTTCGACGTTTAAGCGCGTAATTAATGCACGAAAAACGCATAAGTTACGTTAATTATTCATTTTTCGCATATGCTCTTTGGGTTGCATATGTTCATACATTTGCGTACTAGGCACATGTCGAAGCTAATTAGCATTACAAATTGCATAAAAACGTCGATATTCAAATTCAACACTTCGCCGCGGCCGCCGCGCCGCGGCCGGACGAGCAGGCCGAAAAATTACTCGTAAAAATCAAATGATGAATAGGCGCGCCGCGCTGATTTGAATACAATTTCATCGAGGTATATTTATCTATAATATAACGCCATCTATGACTGAATCTACCTAATACTCAATTAGGAAGGTTTACTCATCACGTTTGCCTTGGGGAATAAACAAGTGAATGCGTACCAAAGGTGTTTAGTTTCTTTTTTTGGCAACATATATTTGAAAATTTCGTTTACATGTATATTCCGTAACTTTATTATATTAATACCACTTATAGATAAAGAGTTGCTTAATATAATGCCGTCAAACCCAAAATGATATCACAATTATATCGTGAGATAACCCACTATCAAAATTTAGAAAAGTTTTGGTTTTGCCTATATACCGACATGAAAATTCCACCCAACAAATTTGAGATTTTCGGATACTTACAAATCCTGTTACATTATTATATGAACACTTCTGATAGAAGAAGAGTTGTTTAATATAATGCCGTCAAAGCCAAAATGATATCATAATTACGTCGTGAGATAGTCCTCTATCAAAATTTAGAAAAGTTACAGATTTGATTATAAGCGGCAAACAAATTCCGTCCAACAAATTTGAAATTTTCGGGTACTTACAAATCCCATAAAACCATTATATTAACACCTCTGAAAAAAGAAGAGTTGCTTAATATAGTACCGTCAAACCCAAATTGATATCATAATTACATCGCGAGATTTCCCACTATCAAAATATTGAAAAATTGCTGATTTGAATATATACTGAACATGAAATTTCCGTTCAACAAATTTCAGATTTTCGGATAGTTACAAATCCCATCACATCATTATATTAATAACACTGATAGAAGAAGAGTTGCTTAATATAATGCCGTCAAACAAAAATTGATATCATAATTATGTCGCGAGATAACCCTATGTCAAAATTTAGAAGTTACAGATTTCAATATACACATACCAGTATACACATGTAAACTTCGTACAACATTTTGTGTTTCTCGGATACTTATCTTTGATAAATACCGTCATTCACATCCCAGATTGATAAAGAGCACGACTTAGGACACATTGTATAAAGAAAAATTAAAATAATGATACCTTTGCGAGTGGTGCTTATAGTTAATCGTAATTTTTACAAGTTGTATGATCAGGCGCAACATAAGCAGCCGCCGTCCCCGCCCCCCGGTCCGTAGACGACAGGACGGTGTTACCGCCGCCTGTTCCTGCTCCTGGAAAGCGCGTGGCGAAGGGTTTTCCGAAATGACTCACGCAAAAGTAAATTATACATTGAAAAGGCTTTAATATAATGAATTCATTCATATGCATGAGGCGCGGCTGGCGCGCGCATAGCCCAACAGGCGGCATTGGGCGCTCGCTCTCTCGACCACCGCCCCCCATTGCCCAACCAAACCACCTTCTCCTCCTACTGCTTCCACTACAGCGAAGCCGCGCCGCCGCCGACGACGACGTTCGCGCCAATATTTGGTGGCCGTATAATGAAATGAATTTATGCAGAGCTGTAATGCTTGCATATTTAGCGCGCTGCGCGGCCGCCCGAAGTGCGGTGCTGTGAGGCCCCGGCACCCCTTTCGGTGCCGCCGCCGAAAACTCCTTTTTCTACGCTGAGGGCGCACGCGAAAAACTCGGAAATCCCAAAAAAAGGATGAAATTCGGATTGTTTAGAGCGATAAAACCGAAAAAATGAACCTCATCTTATTTATTTCTTATGTTGTAAGCTTAAGTTTTGGTTGGGAATCATTACCGAGGTGATTTAAGATGTTTTGGGTTTTTTGATGAATTTCGGAAACACTCGGTGGAGAGTGTGTACATAGTTCTAGTTAAAGCGTGTCCCTTAGTCGCTTAATCCGCGCGTCGCATCTCGCGCGCGCGTATTATTCGTGCTCATTATTATCGCACGGCGCCTTCCCCTCCGCCGCCCCCCAACACTCAATGACTAGGGTCGGGGGTCGGGGAGTCCCACTTGTCAGCGCGTTTCTTCTGCATACAACGTGTGCCAACCCTCAATCGCACACTTCACGGTATAATGCAAGCGGTTTTGATGATGTTAATGAAAACTCAAGGGCGTGTAAAATTACAATCATCTGAATAACTTGTCCTTGTGTGCTAATACCATTTGTTCTTATCTATTAACATCAGCCATTGTGCTACATGATATATGTGGTGAATCGGATGATAACTTTTCGAGATAACTCATTTTAAAATCAGAGCAATGTATTTTCTCTTTTTAAAAATCAAAGTAATATATTTTGAAAATAACTTGAGTTTGACGCATGCTAGAGCAATTAGCAATATTTGTAGAGAATCCTCTCAAGTAAACCCATTGGAAATTCATGTGAATTCTTATTTATTTATACTTTTTAGCTGAATTTGTTGCTATTTCCTTACCGGTGCATTGTATAGTTCAGTTGGAACTTGATGTATACGAATGTGAATTCATAGAAAATACTTTTGTGATCAGAGAAAAACATGTTTTGCGCCACCCACCAATGTTGCTGTCGGCAAATCAACGAAAATAACAATAAATACACGGCAAGTTGTTTGTTCCGTGCCCCCAACAACAACGACATGTTCGCGCCACCGGCGCTGTTGGGGAATTTATAACCACAAATATATTTTATGTTGGCAGCGTTGCTTAAGCTGCGCATGCGTCAGAGTGGCTATCCCTCTCCATCAAAGCTCGCATGTTGTGCGCTTCGAGTATTAAGATTACTTAAAATAAAATCGCTTTTTAACCAGCATTCGAACAAGTAGGTCGCATTCTTTACACCATTCTCCCTACATATCTCTGCATGTGTTTGTGTGTTGTTGCCGAGTATTGTCGGCGTGTCGGACTTACTGTGTAGGTTAAGTCAGTAAAGCCTCTAAATATGGCCCCAAGAGCTTATAACTCGCGGGGTATTAATTTCGCTAAGACGCCTGAGCGCAAACAATATATATTTTAGGATGGTAAAGTATTGGCTACTAATTGGAGAGTATTTTACTGATTTTTTGAGTGACAACAGTTTTGCATCAGCAGTATCAGCAACATTCGCAGGCACATTTTGTGTGTTTGGAAACGAACAAATGTTTCATTATAAGAATTGACCGTTTGCTGGGGCTCTGGTCCACTCGGGGAATTCCAGCACCGCTCGCGCGCATTTCCTCTCCCGTCGCCTCCGCCGACGGGCATTTACACACACTCGCACATACACTACATGCGTATGCAAACGTACATGTGGCACGTATATATGCTGCAAGTGCAAGCCGAGGGGGCGGCGCGCATCGGCAGGACGACGGCACGCTGGGGACTTGTACGTTTCGTTTGTGCGCCCCGCGTCCGCGGCGGCGGCGGCGTTTGTTCGCATCGGAATCAATCGAAATTTGCATTTTTTACCGGTTCGATTTTGGCGGCCATACGAGTACGTTTCTCTATCTCTCTCTCACTCTGAGTGTATGTATGTGTGTATAAAGGAGTATGTATGGCTGCCTACACATTATACGTACGTAGAATGTGCTCGCGCGCGCGTGGCCGCCCCCTCGTTTCGTACGCCTTGCCTTCTCGCGCGTTTCGGCGCGCGCTGCAAGCGAGATGAAAAACTGGAAAAAATCGCCACCCAGTCGCTAATATTGTTATATTGGCCAATCAATTTCGCAACAGCGGCGCTGGCGCACCGTGTGCATCGGGCCAGGCCGCCGCCCCCCGCCCCCTCGAACATCCATACACGCCATACGTCGCCGCACACACACACTAACGCCAACACTGTGCGCTAATTTTAAAAAATGCATGTGCTGATTGCGAATTGTATTTTTATGCATTTTGGTCGCCACCGCCATCGCTGCCGCCGCCTCGAATACGGTGTGAGGCGGTCAACTCTCACTGACACACACACACACACATACACACTTACACATTCACCCACCCACCCATATATTCGGGGGGAGATGCATTTACTCATGAGTACGATCGCGCGAAATGAGAAAAACGTTGGCGGGGAAATGCATCGAATTCACCACCCCTGCCTACCGCCCGCTAGCCAGCCTGCCTACCACCCGTCATACAATCGAGGAAAAGCCACCGTGGACCACCAGAGGGGGTGGCGGTGGTTGAGCCTCATAAATACGAGTTGCTCCATTAAAGTTTTTCAATATTTAAGCGCCTCTCCGCGTCCGCGCGACGAGCGGGAAGTGCATTTTTCAGCGGAAAATTAATACCCGGCCTCATATCTACCCCCACTCCTCTCCTCCATCCCTCATCGATATATAGACGTGTATGTTGGGCGGTCCACCCATGATCGTAGCGATGGGGCAATCCAGGGGGTATGGGGTGGTAGGTGGTGGCTAATCCCGCGCCGAACGCATCTCGCTGTCCCCCGTCCGGCCCCGCGCACACACGTCGCTGCCCAGCGAATGCAGGTGAAGCCCATCGATTTTTTACCCGCGTTTTTTTTCTGCCCCGAGCCCGTCCATGCCATTACCGCTCATTCCCCGATGCGTTTTAAATTTTTAGATTCCATCCAAATCCATCATTTAAATACCAGCAGCGGCGTATGATAATAATACGCAACGCAACGGCCTATAGTAAACTATAGTAAATTATATTAAATTATACCACACTATACTAAAAATATAGACAAAAAATAGCATTTTGTTTCATTATGTTTCACTTCTCTTAAGGTTAAGCAAGTTACGTGTAGATGGCGCTGTTTACTTTCAGACTGTTATGAAACAAGTTGTGCATGCTCAACTTGAGTTTTGTGTATCACTGGTTGCGTCTTCGACATTGCAAACAAAACCCCATTCGAGTTTTTTTTTAAACGATTATTGGTCAAATAAACAAAGTTTAAAAAATTAAACACTAAACGAGAATTGCACAGAAAAAACTATGGCAAAATTGACTGATTAAAATAAAGTCATTTTCTACTCATGTCTTTTGTTTTAATTACTTTTCGACTTTTAAAATTTGAATTTGGCGCCTTTTGAAAAATTGGCGGAATTGACAATACTGTCAACGCTCTTTCGACTGTTGCCGACGCATCTTTAATTTATCAATAGTACGCACCACAAGCAGGAAACTCAATGCTTTGAGATTTTCACAAAGCATTAGCTGTCCTGCCAAATGGCGCAGTGGTATAGTTATAGTTGACTATTGATCACGAGGTCCCGGGTTTGATTTTCGGTGGGGATGCATAGTAAAGTGAATTCTTCTTCTTATCAATAGTATTAGCCTCTAATATGACTAATTTCATTGAAAAAGAATGGAATAGAGCTTATGATCATAGTAGTCGATGCTCGGTAAAATCAACCAAGAACACAAGAAGAAAACATTACCGCCTTCTGGTGCTGACTCAATTTTTGTTTGCTCAATCGCATGCGTTCGTCGCTCGCTGAGCAAACCCGACGAAATTCAAATTTCAAATGTTTATACACGCACAATATACAACTGGTCAAAATATACTAACTAGGATACGTTTAATACAATTATTTAAGATAATATATTACTTACCATGAAATAAAATCATCGAATACGTAGCCTTTTTTCGATTCATGTCGTACCACATTAGGGTGGCATACTCATCAAACGAATTCGTCTTTGTGACGATGAATCGTTAGGCATTAGCTCGACACATTTGATGACCTCTTCGTGAGCATCAGGAATTCTATTATTTTTATTATATATTAACACTTCTACTATATAATTACAACAATGTTTGCTCCGTCGCTCCCTTTTTCGATATTCCAATCCAGTTCTAACCTCAAAATCGGCTCATTCCAAATTAGTTCTAAAAGGCTAGCAGGTCATATAGGCCATTATAGCTGTAGTATATTGATACACGAATTTTCACAAAGAAAGATTGCACCGATGTAATTAATAATTTCACTAAATTACTATAATAAACTGGTTTTTTTTTAGCACAAACACGAAACTTTGCACGACTAAATTGCCGACGTTGAGTACCACTAGCGGGACAAATGGTAAACTCAAGGTTTTGAAATTTTCACGAAACACTAGCGCCCTCTGGTGCTGCCTTAAACTTTGATGATGGCCAAAAGGATTATCTTTTGGCGCACAGAAAGAACTATGGCAAAATTGGCGGATTAAAATTACATCATTTTCTCCTCACGTCTTTTGTTTCAATTACGTTTCGACCCATAAAATTTGAATTTGGCGCCTTTTGAAATATGGCCGAAATTGACAATACTGTCAATGCTGTTGCGGCTGTTGCTGATTTATCCTTAATTTGTCAATGGTGCCCATCCTAACAAATAGTTCATTCGATTCATTCTATAGCTTGTAGTGTATAGTGAGTGTTGTAAAAACTATGCCAATTCAGCTCGTGTCGATGGAGCGATGTTAGATTTACGACTGCTTATGTTAATTGTCAACTTATGGATAGCCAGTAATTGTAAGTTTTCAACATCTTTCAAGTGAAAAATTTCGTTAAGAACCCATCTTGTGCGTGTAAAAGAAAATTAAGAACCCAAAAATCGATTTGAAGTAACTTAACCTAAACATAGAAGTATTATTATCAGCAATAGTATAAGCAAATGTACTTTTCTTCTTACTTTTTAATGATATTGATTGATTACAAGTGAAATCTCTGCTCAATTTAATTATATTCGAACTTCGTCCAACTCAAACTGTTTAACTCATATCATAAGCATGTTTAGTGTTTCTAAGCCCTGTATTTAGTGATTCCCTGGGCACTTTTTGAGTTCATAATCAATCTATGAAATTATTTTTAAGATCATTATTAAGCTATGTCATTATATTTTAAGTAGCTTACAGTGACATCTGTAGGCTAACATCTGTATCTAACGTGATGTGATCAAATATTTCTAAAGGACTTTGCTTGATTCACTGGAAGTTAGCTCTAGAGCAATGGTCGGTAACCACTGACCCGCGGATCAACGAGTGGCATATTTACTAATTTCAAGTGACTCTCGCGTTCATCAATTTAATCAATCGAAATTCCTTGTTTCTAAAAAAGTATGTTAATAATGCACAATGGCTTTATCTGCCAAAAAACAAAAACAAAAATGCAAACAAAACAAAGATTTGTCATCAAGTCGCGTTTGTTGTCATGTTTGAGTTGTGTCGTTTCGTTGAAAATTCTTCCGTTGCATGAGGGTATGAGGCATAATAATGCCTAGCACTACAATACGTAATGAATGGCATCAAGTAGGCAACCAACTCAACAATATGCTCTTCGTTGAGGGAGTAGAGAGGGGGGAAAGGCTATGATGATGCGAGGAGGATGGCCGGGGTGATGTATAACAAGGGGTAACGGGTGGAAGCGTTGCGAAGAGCGCGCAGAAGAGTGAAGAAATATGTTAAGTGTACGGCACTCGGAAACATTGCCACATTATTCGAACATAATGCGCTCTCGCGCGCCAACAATGTAATGTAGCCTTCCAGCTATGCGCGCAAATGCAATGCGGGTTGAAGTCATCTTGACAAATACAGCAGCAAGCGGAGAATAGACGCAACATAATGAGCAGTGGTAAAATTAATCAGGGAAGTAAAAATACTCGCGAATGGCATTGTTTTTCAAATACATTTTCATACTTATACATACTTAGACATTGGAAGGGACATGTGTTGGAGAAAGTCGAGGTTTTTAAGTACCTGGGATTTCAGTTCAGATACACGGGTGTATGGAAGGAGCATGTTAGGTGGGCACAAGTGAGGGCTAGGTGTGCATGGGGGAGAATGAAACAGAAATGGGGTAAGTTGTGGATGGGGAACTGGGTAATAGTTGTGAGAATGTGGGACGTGTGTGTGTGAAGCCTATCATAATGTGTGGAGTGTGGGGGATGGATGAATGGGATGTATTGGAACGTGAGTAGACCTGGTTTCTGAAGAACCTGATGGAGTTAGAGCGGTCAACTCTGGAGTATATGGTTCTGCAGGAATCGGGGAGGGTCAGTATCAAATGGGAGGCATTTGCGAGAGTGGCGAGGTATGAAGAGACATTGGTGCGAATGGAGAATGAGAGGCTTATGAAAAATGTGTGGCACTGGTGCGTGAGGAGAGGGTCTAGCATGTGGGAGGTTCAGAGAAGGAGGGCATACGAAGCAGTGGGGCTTTCCGATGTGGCGGTCCGGGTTATATGGATGGAGAGGGGCTCTGTGGAAGAAGTCGTGCGGAGAATAGGAAGGGAAGTGGAAGAACAGGAGAGGCAAAGTAGAGTTAGCTGCAGCACATATAACCCGACATTTCAGAAGTTCCAGGTGATCGGGCAAACACCATGGTACTTCGGAGGCAAGAATATGTCCCGGATGGAGAGAGTGATTCTGGCAAGGGCGAGATGTGGGTTGGAGGAGAGAGGGCGCAAGGGATGGATGGG
>WSZQ02000013.1:1397065-1414668 GCA_019419845.2 Weissflogia rhopalogaster
ATATTACAATAAAATTGAGAAATTTATTACTCGGTATATGTTTAGGTTATATTTTGCTCGTGCCTACAAGTTTGACAATTGACAGTGTACGGAGGCGCCATCTTAATATTTTAAATTAAACTAACAATTTTACAGAAAATTGTTTTTTATTGTAAAATTTTACAATGTAATGAAGATAATTCCTAATAGTAAAACGTTAACATAATTTCTGAATATTCGAGGGTGTAAAAGAAATAAACATGGTCGTTTTTGCAATAAAAAGAAGTTTTTAAAACAACTAAACTGATTATTACTATTTATACTTGCAATAAATAAATGTGATGTTTTAGTATTATTATTATTATTATGAGGATTTAAAATAATCATTGTAGAAATAGAAACAGTATCAATAATTTTCATGAGAAAAACCACATGTTCACCTATGGTGGCAGCAGTAGGCAGTCGCCTGCCACCGACCGCCACCGAAGCTATTCGCCGCCACCAAGCCACCCCCGGCCCATATTCACCATACGCAATGTCGACCATACAGTACACGCGCGCCGTATATTAACCAGCCTGCGAAAAAACATCAACGGAACCGAACCGTTTCATCCCCAAGTGCGTGCGTGCAAAATATGAATGAAGTCCACCTACTTTAACTTGCAGGTATTTTCTTTTATACTTCCTATAATAAATTATCGTAAAATATACGTACAATGCAGGCACACATGTGTGTAATCAATAATCGGTCGTGTTTGATTCACCCTTGCAGGTGATAGGACTCTTCCTACTCTCACTGATACCATGGCCGGGCCCAACCGTCTTCAAGATCTCCTGTCCCAGGGACAACGCTCGCATCGTGCGAAAAATAATTCAGACCAAGTGGCTACCCGTGTTGCACAAGTACAAAGTCGGGCTACCCCTGGAATGTCCGTTCCATCATCAGCGAGAGATCTTCGCACCGCAGCAAGCCGCCAAGCACAAGCATCGACCGTCGCAGTGGACGTGTGGCCTATGTGGCAAGTCGTTCTTCGAGGAAAAGTACCTGGACCTGCACTTCGATCATCGCCACAAGGCCCATATCAATATGGCGGAAGATGCTGTTTGTCTCGCAGATTACTGCGATATTATGCGTTGCGACGTTTTGATTACGCAGGATCCGAAGATTGTCTATCCGGATTCGTCCGTCAACACCGACATCGAGATCTGGCGTGAGGGTAGTGGGTATACGAAGGCCCTGGCTGCCACCGGTCCGAGGGATATTGCCAAATATACTGTGAAGTTCTTCGGCGCTGCGCAGAAGCAAAAAAGTAGCAATAAACAACAGAGGGTGGAGAAACAGAGATGCCAACATACAGAGGCACCAGGTAAATTCTTCTTCTCTTTTTAGAAAATCGTTTTTCTTAATAGTTAATATGTAGTAAAGAACTGCGATCATTTCGGTTTTCCGACAGGATTACGTCTATTATTATGTATTTGTACAATGTTGTTGTTGTTCATCTTGAAGATATTGAAGAGCTGAGTATGTCATGTTGTATGTGGGTTAGTGTGTGGATTATTTATTAACTTAACAAGGAGTTGCATCTCGTCTTCCGGTGTGATTCAGCTATCTTAGCCTAATGTTGTGACCAACTTGTTTTGTTCAAAAGCGGAGTTTTCTGCAACCTTAAGGCATAATATACACTCCATGACTGTCAAAATTCTAACGGGGACCTCCCATATCAATTCCGTCAATATTCCAAACGGGACCCTCCCAAAAAATGAGTGCAAAATAATGAAAGTTCTTTCGGAGTACTATTCATGAAAAAAAGTACAAAGCTGATTAAATGCATACAGAACACAAGTTTAGAATTCGGAAATCTAGGCAACTTAGTCATAACAGGGAATAGTGAAATTTTGGTACTAAACTTGTTAAAATGATGAGCTACTCCAATTATACGTTAAAATTATCACATTTTTTCCTACTTCATTTCTAATTGATGGTCGAAAAAAACATTATGGAACTGTTCGTATTGTAGTGAATTCCATTTGGAAGAGGTCAATGGTCGAAAATTTCCAATATCGACCCTTGTTTAAGTTCACTTGTAATTAGGTTTAATGAGTGTTTACGTTTTTGTTTTGTGTACTTGACAGACGAGTCATCAAGAGAGGAAAACTCACAAAATCGTAGTTTTAATTCGTGTGGAGATGACCTAGTTGATTCCACCGTACCTGTACCAGACAATCGCAAACAACGAATCGTCGAGTTGCAGGAACTCAAATCAAACTGCAAGCCCGAAGAGCTCGTCAAACTAAAGACAAAGTGCGAGATACTAGTGCGTGATTGCATCGCCAGCCTGCTTATTCAATTATCCGTTAAAGATTTCAAAGAAATCGAAGGTAAATCAAATATTAATTATTTATTATTTATTATTAATTTTTTACAAACGATTTTTCACACAATTCCACAATCGGTGAAAAGATGTATTTCTGAAATTTTGTTTTTTAAGTATGTCTATACCAATTTTCAAGAATCAATAAGTTCGCATTCGTTGCCATAGGCAAACTGTGCATTTTAAACTTCTACAAAATGTGCAAAAAATTAAAATTTCAGACGAATTAAACCGAGCCGTCTGTTGGTACCTGACATGTGATCGTTACTGGGAGGATTCTCAAAGTGATATTAGAACGTTCCCGTGGGGACTACTCTGTATGATAATCATGGTTCTCTCCCTGGGAATATGCCTATGCTACTACATAATCTGGGTGTTGTTCGAGTAAGTTCGAGTTTCTGTTTATTGATTGCACCGCAATGAGTTATTGATGAAGCGGTGTGAAATCTGGTGGTAAACGCGACTTGGCCAGTTTTTTCAGCACGGACGACGCGAGCGTGACGAGTGGCGCCAGCCTGGCGGATCGTTCCACCCCGTCACCGGCGCATCTCCTGCGCCAAGATGGGGGCCAACCTTTCGACGCTGCCTCCCATCCATATGGAGAGGACTTCTACGCCACCGACAAAGACAACGAGTACATCTATGTCACGTACCCACCTGATCTCAAGCGACGATTGCTTGAAAGGTAATTGTTCCATGTTCTTGAACATTATAATAGATTACAAAACTAGATTAGAAAATAATTGATTGTTAAAATGTTTTAAAATATTAGTCCTTTAACCCGTTGTTGCTGAAAGACCCTTTGAAAATGGTTGACGTCATTACATGATAAAGGTGTATCTCTTAATGGCGAATATCAAGCTAGCAGAGAAAACATTTTCGTGATATTTTAAGGGAAACTAGATAGAATATCGGATCGGGCCTTTTTGCTAAAAGTATACTCTCTGTGGATCATCCGACTCAGAAAACCAAAACTATTACTAAAATTATTCAGAGGACCGGGTCCGACCGGTATCACGTAGCGACAAAATTTGGAACTAAAACGTGAAATTCAAACTTTGTTCTAATTAATTCTAATTTAATAATCTACATGCTATAGAATACCCATCCTTGTACAGATTCATTCCTCATTAAATATAGTTTGTTTTGATATGCACATTTACGCCTAAATGTCGGGTAATTAATGAGATATTTATCTTATTACAAACGTCTTTTTCGAGAAATGTCGGACCCGGTCCGCGAGAGTTCCAATAGAAATTCGTACTTATTATGCCCAAAAACAAAAACTTACAATCAAAAATAATCATATGACGAAGGTTAAATATTTATTTGTGTTTATTGTATATACAATAAGCACAAATAAATTCAACTTCGGTTATAACTTCGTAATTTTTTTGAATATTATTTGAAACAGGGATCGGACATGCAATTTTAAGATAAACTTTAGGAAAATTCAAATATTAAAAAATCGATTCTGCTAGGGGTATATTCCGCCCTAGGGTACTCGTCAGCATCAACATGTAATATCTTTGTTTGTAATATCGTAGTTAACAGTAGCTATTTTAATTATTTTCTAGTTGCTACAATAGAACAACTCGGTTATGAACAGTATGCTGGTACCGCATAGCTTTTTCTACGACGTTGGGGAATGCTCGTCATTTTGAAAACCAAAAACAAACTTAATTTACATTTGAACAAAAATTACAAAATGTTAACACAATTTGTACAGTTGCACTCATTCTCTTCGAAATCCTTCATCGTTTGACGACACACTCTCTAGCCTTAAACATTTTCTTACATTAGAAAATATTGGATAAAATCTTGTGGTATGTTGTGCTATAAACACACGAAAACATTTGTACTGACTAGCTTTAGAACGTAGATATTTCGCAGTATTTCAAAACAATCGCAACGAGTAAACACTATAGAGCTATAGAGTTCTAGACATCGTTTTGCAAAAACGTAAACATTAACATTTCCTCATTTTGATGCGTCTCTTAGACAACTTTTCGTTTTACAGAATGTATAGTGGGAATTTGCAAGTGCTTCAGATGATAAAATTGACATTTGTTTATAAAATAATTCTCTGTCGTTTAAATTAATTACCCATAGTCCTAACTAGACGTTTAATCTCATTTTTAGCCGATAAAATGAACACGCACATGGTAAGTACATACAAAAAAATAGCTTTAAATCTGGTGATATAAACAGGAACATCCGTATATTGACAGACAAAGCTATGATACAAGAATTTGTCTAAACAGAAAAATCTGATGACAATAGATAATTATGTACATAATAAATGTACACTTACAACTTCAAGTTCATTGTTTAAATGGTTTGGGAGATTTTTGTTGGCGATTTGTTTGAAAAAACACGCCTTTGCGAAATACGTGTTTGAAAAGTTGTTAATGAATAAATCAAGTCAATCAAGAAGTATCTTTTTCGGTTTTTAACTTCGTCATCGCTTGGAATTTTTTTTGGAAACTTGCATAAGAATTTAAAAAAAAATTTTTTTTTAAATAATTTAAGAAAAACAATCAAATTAAATCTATTAATTACATATTTATTCACAATCATTTAGTTTTTAATTACCTACAATTTCAACTATTCATAGCCCCTACTCATCTTTAAACATAATTAAAAATAAAATTTACATCCAAAATGTTCAAACCCACAGTATTTATATAGAACCGAGCCTGGGATGCACCAATAACACTATACAAATTGAATATTGCAACTTACCATGAAAAACAACTGCAAACCTGCAACGAAGTACATTTGAACTTCGGCATGACGACAGATCACTATTTACCAAAAGAAATGTTGATAAATATAGTAACATACACAATTTCAGCAAATTATGCCTTAAAATTTTGGTTTTATTTATCAATTTTATTCAACAAATATATATATTAAACTATTTTATGGCGTATTTTGGCATAAATGCTTTGGCATAAAACTAATTAATCCCACACACTGATCCAATGACATTTAATTAATAGATTTTAAAAAGGAGGAAAACAAAGTGATTTAAGAAGAAAAAGTGACAAGAAAAAAAAACGAAAACAAAACACGTTTTTTCTTTTCTTTTGAGCGTCGATAACACGCAAACTTTTAGCGAATATCGTAACATCGCCAATTGGAACAAAGTGCAAGCAATGTGGAAAAGTAAAGAAACCAGAGCAAAAGCAATACGAAATAAAAGTCTCCAGCTGTATCAATCTGAACATCTGAATTGGTTCCACTTTCAACGTCTACATGACAGCTAAGCATAATAGTATTTCTATGTATAAATCTGATCAATAAAATTTCGAAAAAATGTGTTACACTCCCACTCTGCTTGTCTAAAATTGCCTACCTATACATTATAGATCTGTGTGAATTTCAGTGTGTCAAAAAGGTAAAAACTTTCTCAAGGCGCGCTTCGTCTTCCAGTGAAATGTGTGAATCCTCTCATCCAAAAACTACACTAACTTTAGTTATATATAGAAAATATATAACGTTTTATATCTTTTTGTTTTAAGATATCCTTTACATCATTATGTATGTAAATCACTAATTTAGTATCACTAGACATTTTGACTAAAATCATTTCGCATTTCTGTTTATGTGTGTGTGTGTGTGTGTGTGTGTGTGTGTATATATATATGTTGTTGTCTGTTATATTCTAGAGTTAGTTATTGTTTCGTTCGTCTTCTTCGTTCCCAAATACAAACAAAACGGTTAAGAAACAAACAAAAAATACTAGTCGCACTGACTTTTGCTGATTAGATAAACGATAAAAATGTGACTACTTATTTGTAACCCGTAGTTGTGTGTTAGGCGTTCCGTTTCTTTCACTCAATAACATGAAATAACACTAATAAGATTAATTATGCGCTAATAGGTAGTAGTAGTAAATTAGGGTAATTATATAAAATGGTAATTAAGTCCGATTTTTGGTGCCGGCACCACATTCAAAAAATAACTATCATTAATTATGACCCTACCAAAAAAAAAACAATTATCTGTGTAATGTTGGTCGCTTACAGCATTCCATGGTAGTCATAAAGCACTTGGTACTTTTGGTACCGATGGTACTTTTGAAACCCTTTGGTATATCTGGTACCATTTTGTAAACCTCACCAGAATATATCTGCAAACGCTTTGTACTCTACTCATGCGCAATGTATAAATTAAAATTTATGAAAATAATAAACAAGAAAAAATAAGGGAAATTATAAAAAAAATAAAGCGAAAAAATTAACTAGTATCCATTTCGGCGTCCTTCGTCGGCGTTGCCTCACCGCCCAGCTCGCCCGTTTGCATATTAACATACAGTTTTTCGCCCTCGTTATTGTTTAATGGCGATGCATCAACTTCATCGTCGTCCTCGTCGTCGTCGCCATAGCGTCGTGCATGGTGATGGAGTTCGCCGTCCTCGACCTTAATCATAAACTCGGCAGCGTCCTGCGTCATGTACCCGTCTGGGGAGTGCATCTTGTTCGGCAAAAAGTGGAGTTTCATATGCTCGCGTAGCACGTGCATTTGGGGTACCGAATAATCGCAGTCCGTGCACACATAGTTACTTTCCATGCCCGATAGCTTCACGTGACGTTTCTGGTGGTTGTCGACAGCGTCACGTCGACTGCTCGTGTACGGACACATGGTGCACCAGTACTGCTTCTTGTCAGGACTGTTGCCAGCTGGTGGTGATGATGAAGCATTAACCTCTTCAATCTGAAACAATTATTATGATGAAGGAAGGTAAGCCACATTGCATATGCTTAATTAATGGGCATTTCGAAGGGAAGCGAGACATTGAATCACAAATAAAATGAGAAATAACTAAAAGTAGTATTCAAAGTCATTTCCCGGAAACATCACTCCGACTTCGAACATGGTCTTATTGTAATAATCTTGTATTTAGCATAGCCTCAGCCACAACTGAGATACCGGCCAGACTCTAGACTTATGACAACAATTCAATCTGTATTAAAGCTACTTGGGAACGACTTTGAAAACGGGTATAAGACGTAAAAAAATAATACTTACATCATCCTCATGATACTTGAGCATTTTATGCTTCTTCTCGTGCTGTTGCAAATTCGCCTGATTAGAGACAGCATAGTCGCAATACGCGCAGGTATACTGCTGATTAGAACCATGCAGGCTCAAGTGCAGTTTAAACTGCTCACGTTTTTCAAACGCACTCGGGCACTTTTCGCATTTGTAGCGCTTTTCCTTCACCTTCCCGACGCGTGTCATCGACGATCCGGCAAACCCACCGTCATTGGCCTCCGCCTCGGACTTTTGCAGGAAAAGATCAGTCCCGCTCAACGGAACATTCATGCGCCGATAGACGTAACCGTTGTTCTCAGGCTCCTCCTCAGAGCTAGAGTCTTCGACAATCCACGCATTATCCGACTGCACAATCAGCGGCTGGGGGCACTCTCGGCTAATGTGGTTCGTCTCCACCAGCGTTTTCGTGCGCTCCTGATAGTCCCTAGTGTGTACCTTGCTATGACTTGTCAGATATGTTTTCTGCTGCGTGGAATACGAACAATTCTCACAGCGATTCATATACCCGGCGCCGTGGAAGTTGACGTGAATTTCATGCTCCTTCTTTTTGAGGAAGCGCGCCGGGCACTTGTCGCAAAAGAAGAGCATCTCACGCTCTGAAGTTTCAAAGTCCGCATCGTCATCCAGATTAATAACGGCACCACTAGAAGAATTTGGTTCCGCACCCAATTCCCGAATTTGCTCCTCGTCAGTTTTCGACGAGTCGACCAAGCCATGCACGGCACCGTACAATCCCTGATGCACCTTGTTATGCGATGACAACACTCCTGCATTATTACATACATAATTGCACTCTGGGCACCGATGTTCGTTGTCACTGCACCGTGAGTTTCTATCTCGACTGCCATGCATCTTCTCGTGTTCCATGATATTCACTTTTCGAAGGTTTACATGAGGGCAATACCTGCAGCGGTACATTTTTGAAAACTTCCCACTCTTCGATACCCAGACAAGAGGAATCTCGTGCAGATTTTGCCATTCAAACGACGCGGCCGGTACCTCCTCAATCTCATCAGAGATCTCCTCAAGGTCCATCACCTCGCCATTTTGCTTCTGTGGCGAAATGGTAATGCCATGCACCTTCATGTGTTGATGCAAGAGGTGACGCTTGCTGACATTATAACTGCACTCAGTGCAGCTATACTGACCATTTTTGGGTTGGTGAAATTGCTTATGATATGTAAATTGCGACTTGCTATTCGTCACATACGGACACGTGGCGCATTTGTAACGCTTGCTAGACGCTTCACCATCATACATGGCCGCCATCTTGTCTTCCCGAATTTTCATCGATCCATGAAGCTTGAGGTGATCGCTAAGTTCATCGGTGTGCGTCACATAGTAGTTGCAGAAAGGACACTTAATGGTTGCATTGGCACGATGTATATGCCCTTCAAGATGCATTGTGTACTCTCCTCCATCGTTCGTGGAATACGGACAGTGCGCACACTTTTTGCTGCCATCTTGCACCACATCCATCTGCTCAAAAGTCGCCTCGTCAACAATAGACGTAGAACCACCGAGAAGGACCTTGACATCGCCGCCGTGCTTCAACCGACAGTGACGCTGTAAGTCAAAAATCAAACAATACCAATTAGACCTCCCTGGCACCCCCAAAGTAATTTACACACCAACCACCAAAGAATACATTCAGCACATCTAGAAGAAAACCATACAAGTCAAACAAGGAAACAAACACACCACCACCAGACATATCAAATCACCAACAAGAGAAACAAGCAGGAAGCAGGCGACCACATAGTGGTCGGTAAACAATCCCCAATTCCATTTTTGGGCCACACAAATGGATGTAAACGATGTTGAAAAATTCAAGAGGACATGTACAAATGGCTGAAATTGCGTTTTTTATCGGTGTCGCTTGTCTCAAATAGTCTCGAGTTAGTTCGGTTTAGTTCAATGAAGGCGAGAGACAGGCGAGAGCGAGCGAGCGAGCAAAGCAACTGTTTGGTTGTTGTTGTTGGTTGTGTTTTTGGTTAGTAATACCTGTATGACATGCTTCCAGTTAGAAACCTGTTGGCAGTGGCCGCAACGAAAGGGCGCTTGCCCCCGTGCACCACCACCGCCTGCGAAACTTGCCTCAGATTCCAATTCAGAGCTGCCCGCTTTCCAGTTGCCTGACGATCGAGAAGACCCTCCATCACCCATTCCCATGGCAAGGCAGTCCGTCGAGGGCACCATTTTCTCCTCGGGCGATGACCAACCCTCCACGTGGCCTCGAACATGATGTAGGCACTTGTCTTTGTCGAGATCCCTACGGGACAGAATAGAATACATATATTTTATTGAATAAAATCATTTGAAAAATGGCTACCATCTGCTATCAGATATCAGATAGAGATCCAAAGGTCTCACTCAGACCCTACACCTATATTAAAGGTCCTATACTAAAAAGGTTATAACGAAGGGGTATTGTAGTGAACACAGTATTATAGGGTAACAGGGTTGGTTGGTACTGAATAGCACAATTTAGAAATGTCATGAACAGAAAGGATTGCCGTGAAATTTTATAAGCACCTGTATGCATGCACATTCATACAATCATCGCTCGCTGGTGCATTCGTTATGTTCGAATCTTATCGAAACGACAATAAAAAAGCAATTGGTAGGCAAGTGTTACTTGGGCATTGTTCTCAATCAGCAACCGTTCCAAATCGCAAAACCACAGTCGCCATCTTTGTCTTTCGCAGCGCGCCTGGCAACAGCCGATGCAAAAATGCACGGATATGGAAATTTGCTCAAACTTTGCTCCTTGCACACATACAGACATCCATTCGTAGCATACGTGCGGCTGGATACTTTCGGTTTTCCATCTTAATTTCCGCAAGGCATAAAGCACTATTTATAGCGCGACCAAGGAACAATACTAAATAAGCAAAGCCACGAACCAGAATCGGTGAGCTAAGCGAAGTCATACCACAGAACACACGACGGCATGCTTGTGTGTTTAAACACACGCTTTGTGTAGGTATGTGCAACATTTATCGTCAACACACAGACGGGCAGGATGCATGTGTATGTAATTGTGGAAAAAGGTACACCAACAGGCAAACACGCGCCAACACTCCAACTCGTTCGTTCATTCGTTCGTTCGTTCGTTCCAGTTTATCTTATCGCCAAAAGAAAAATATTACACGTTCTTTTCGGTGTGCGGTAATAAGTACCTAGGATACAGCTACACAAAAACACGATTACGAGTGTTAATTAAAAAAGGCACATTGTATTGATATTGTCTACCTGTACAATGGACACGAAAACAGTACGCTACAAATATTTAGCTGTTTTTGGTGACGAAGAATGAATCAAGAATTTTTAGTCGTGAAAATATTAAAATAAATCCGTCAGAACTAAATTTCACTAATCAGTCGCACTGAAAACTGTATGAAAATGGTTGAAAATCCTTTCGAAGGTTTGTAGGAAACCGATTAATTCGCTGCACACGTCAAAGAAAAATACATAGAGCATCAAAAATAACATTCACATAAATTTCCTCAAAATGGAAGTAATTATAGAAACAACAAAGACGATACTCGGCTAGCTCGTTCGGCATGTGCGTGCTGCAATTTTTAACGATTATTCTATTGACTTATGCAGCCAAAGTACTTGAAACTGCTTGGTCGCGCAATCTGAATCCGCCACGTATTGCACTGCCTGCGCTGTAAGCATATCCAGTATGTAAGTGAGTATACAGACAGATGTATGACGATGTTGTTACATGTATGGGAAAATTGTGTATTGGTTTATTAATCGAATCGATAAGACGTGCTTCGCGCGGCCGACCGGCAGCAAAAACGCTTCAATTTCTTTCAACAACAGCTTCGAATTCGGCGGGGCCCCATAGCCACCAGCCTGTTATCACACGTCGATATCTTGCGACTAAAGTCAATCAAAACCGCCTTATCACCGTATTCGATTTTGGGTTCAAGTAACACGAAAGCGTTTGGAGGAAAAAAAAGCCGACACAATATGCGCGTGATAAGCCATAACACACACACATTGAGATAACACACAGAAATAAAAAAAATGCTTGTACCGATGAAGTGCGGTCGATGACTAAATACCTGCGGATGTTTGCATCCCAGTCAGTAATTAGGTGTGTATGTGTGTATGGCTTGCAGGCAGATAAGATTAGCGCAGGCATGTGTTGCAATCGGACAATCCGGGCATGGTTTTGAGAAACACCGCCCGAAGTGGGTGAATCACAAAAAGACTTTCATATGAACAAAGCCATGGCGCACACAAAAATTAATGCAAATCGCGTCAGATAACAATCAGCGCTTTGAACGGGTCGATTAGTGATCGATTGGGTGACGTAAGGTACAAAATTCAACACACTCAGCGCTTTTTTCCGACTGCCATTATTGGTATTTCTAAATTATTCCGCCATTGTTTCGACTGGAAACGCAAGACTGTCGGTAGTCGCATGACCCAAGTGATCTTTAACCTAACGCTAAACACAATAGGCACAAGAATAAAGAAGGAGGTCAAAGGGACTTACCTAAAGTTGCACTTCTTACACTGCCAGTAAGTCTTCTTTCCATCGCCTCCACCACCTGCACCACCACTCGATGGTGATCCCTTCTTCTTGTCCGAAACGGGCGTCACCTTATTGAGGTATTCGTTGGCTGGTTTTAATTGTGGTGGAGGTCGTAAATTCGTCGTAGAAGCACTGCCACCACCCGATGCACCACCCTTCTTGTCCTTGGGCCGCGTGCCCATACCACCGCTCGTTTCCTCCTGCCCACCCTTAAGAGGAATCTCGGTTAAGTACTTATTGTACTTTGTATAGTTGCGTCGGCCTGTCTCGTCTGTCATCAGCACCTTGGCCATCTCATGAGCGGGATCCCGCACCGACTTCAGCTTGATATGCTTGGTGATATCCCACCGCCAATTGGATCGGTACGCACAGAGAGAACATTCAAAAGGCTTCTTGTTCAAATGGCCGACAATATGTACGTGGAAGCGTGATGCTGTCGATGCCCAAAACGTGCAATGCGGACACTTAAAGACACGCTTGTGCTGCGCCACGGAAATGTCATTGCCATGGGTGGGTATTTTGTCCGTGGTGCTAGGTACCGACGTCGGTGCGGTGGCTATCGCCGTGGGCACCGCCGCCACCGGAAGTGACGATTGATAGTACTTCTCATAACTGATGGGCTTTTCGTAGTTGTTGTTGGTCAGACTGCTACTGCTCTCGCTCGCTGGGGATTGTGCGCGAATTGAGAGGTCAATCGACATCATGTCCTGATCCTGGCTGCGATTGTCGGCAAACGCATCATACAATTGTGTCGAATCGTTATCATTATCGTTCTCCTCCTCCACGTGCGTCTTGTTCCAAATAAACACGCGATTCTCCATCGGGTGAGGTTTCTTGTCGTTGTTATTGTCCCCATAGCAGTCAGCGTCCGCATCCTCCTCGTCTTTAACGTTGGCCTTCAGAGCTTCCTCGCACGTCTGCAGGTGATTGAAGAGATCCTTCGAGGATTTACACCTCTGCCGACAGTGTTGACAACGCGTCGAAGTCAACTTGTGCATCGAGGTGATGTTGTGCGTCGGCAACGACGCCTTACCGCACGACCTCCGATGTCCAGTATGTTCCGTCAGACACTTGCTCTCATGACCGCAGTGTTCACAAGTCAGACTTTCCGAGTCATACAACGCCTCCTTGAACGTGTCGAAAAATGAGAGCGATTTTTGCTCCGGAGACCTTCCACCGGCAAACATGTCGTCGTCACCACCAAAAATCTTTGCAAAGTCCTTCAGTTCACTGTTACGACTGCTCGCAAGTATTGTGTCAATCTCCCTTTGGGACATGACAGCCGCCTCAGGCCGTTGATGCTGCAGGTGGTGGTGGCGGTCCTGTTTCGGTGAGAGGGCAATGGGCAGCAACCCAGGCACAGGCCGCACCACCTTCTTCTTGGGCGGCGTGAGCATCAGTTCGCCGTGTGCGGCCTGCTCGTGGCGAAGCATCTCACTATCCCACGCAGTTTTAAACGTACAAAACCGACACTTGCTCTTAACGTACACTTTCCCATTCGCGTGCTGCACAATGTCGTCGGGATGCACAAAGTCCGTTTCCGGCTTACTGTTCGTGCCACTGCCACCACTGGCACTCTTGCCCGTTGCACCAGCAACCTTGGTAACTACCGCACTACCACCAGTCCTCGGCAGAGACGTTCCGCTGCTGCCGTTGCGGGACACCGTCGTCGTCAGCTCGGCGAAATCCTGCTGCTGTTGGTCAGAAATGGCGGCGGACACCTAGGCGATGGGAGAAGCACATACAGACGACATCAGTCTTTTGAAAATGGATCAAATGTTTTTATGAATGACGACGACGCTAACGCGATAACAACATTTAATGCGTTAAGGCATTGGGCCTGTATGAGTACAGCCGTTAGCCGCAGGATTCAGTACTAAACGCGACGCGCCTAAACCTAGAGATCTCTGCACACATTCACTCACACATCACCGTGGTACCGCATAAACTGCTTATCGCGCCCGCCCGCCCAACACTTACACACTCAATCTCACGAACCGACTCCGCGATAAAGAATCTGACCAACCGTCCCGTATGCATGTATGCGTGCATTGGTAAATGTGTAAATGTGTCGGGTATAGTTTTTCCACCTCAAGTGTGTGTATGCGAGAAGGAGTGTGGGAGCTGCAAGAGCATCAACGGTGGACTACGTTCCTTGTGCACACGCGCGACATGCTCAGCAATAGTTTTCGGGGCAGCCTGTGGGTTGCCTGTGGGGATCAGCACCTTCTCCCACCACCGCACCACCCAAAACCTGCGCGCCGCCTAGAGAAGAGCACTTCTAGCGGCGGCTAGCAGCATGCAGGCGAGCAGGCAGCGGGGACTGTAGAGAGGGGGAGTGGACGGCTGAAAAACTAAGCGCGCTGAGCGTGTGGCGCAAGCGCATCTCAATCGCGCGCGCAAAAAATAAACAGTGCGCGCGCGCACTCATACTCACAGACACGCGTAATCGCGCACACACACACACATGCATAAACATACAAACTCATGTACACGCATGTGTGCAGAGGAGCGCATACACATCGCGAAAATCGACAATGCACCAACGCCAGCAGGAAAATCTGAATCACATTACGCAACCTTGACAAACAACATTACGTAGCACTAATTTTAATATTTCCACGAATGGCGCATTCCCCAAGCAGGCGGGAATGAAGAGCATGCGTGCTCAACGAAGACGGTCTTTCCAGTTTTGTCATTTCTAGTCATTATTCGATGCAAACATCAGGAACATAAAAAAAATAACAATTTATTGTTTCGCCAGTTAGCGCAAAGTCAGTCAGTCAAGGTCAGTGTGTCGATGCATACTAGATTGGTTCCCGTCGTTTGCGCTCGCGCGAGCACATAACTTTTGCAATAACGAGTTGCCGAGCAATGAATGCAACTGCCAAAAAAGCGCACGTGTTACGTCATTTCCGCGGAAGCGTTATATACGCGTCTGACTAATCATAAATACAAGACTGACATTTTATGGACAAAAACTGAAAATTTCCAGGTCAAGTAAGTTGGTTCTTACCTGAATGCCATCTTCAGCCGCCGTCGAATCACTAGCACCAACCTTATTGCGCCGACGGCCGACGCCCAATCCGGCAGCCTGTCCCACTGGCGGCACATGATGGTTCATCTCGTGCACGGTGAGGCTCTGCTTGATGTCAGCTGTGAAGTTGCACGCCGAGCACCTAAACGCACCACGTCCATTATGGTTCTTGCAATGCCTGTCCAGGTTCCACTTGTAGGGCGTACGAAAGTCGCACATGTCGCACTTGATCATTGGCATCGAGTGGTACTTGACGTGCTTTGTAAAGCGCGCCTTCATGTGCGTTACATACGTGCACTTTGTACACCTGAAGAACTTGGTCTTGATGTGCTCATCACGCTCGTGCTTACTAAGGGCGGCGAGCGTCTTTGCCACATGGGCACACATGGAACACTTATGTACAGGCCTACCACCATCTTCATCTTCAACATCCTTCACGTCAGCATACTCATCCCCACTATCAGCCATCTCGTCCAACGAGCGTTTCCTCGCCGCCGTTGAACGAGCACCACGTGTTTGAGTCTCTTCAGACCCGGCTATCACCGCAGTTGTTGTTGCACCTCCGTGTACCATCTTCTTGTGGCGCAGCAGCTTCTGAAAGTGCTTGGACGCGTACAGGCACTTGGGGCACTCGTAGATCTTCACCTTCTCTTTGTGCACATCGCGTAGGTGATAGAGGAAGCTGCGCGGATTTTGCGTAAAGAAGTCGCAGATGGTGCACGAGTAGTTCCGCTTCACCTTGCACTCGGGCAGGTCTTTGGCGTCGGGTAGACCGTCTTCCCCGACGCCACTACCGCCACCGCTACCCAACCAGGGTTTACGGATGTCGCTGTAGTCGTCAGTGGTGTCCTTGAGATCAGCGTCGGTGCCGTAGAGCGCGTCGCCACTAACGACGCTGCGAACGATGAGGGTGTCACCAGATCGATGCACCATCGACGGCACGGACATGCTATCCCCCACAAACCTGCAACACAAACGGGAAGAGCCACCATACAAACCCTTGCCTTAAGTGTGTACATGTTCCCCAGTGATCCCACATAGTCTATCTTCCTATAGACCCCCACGGAATATACAGCAATATTAGCGATAAAGCTATATCCAGAAGTAGAAAAGAGGTATATTACGAGTGAAAGGACATGGTGGCGATCGGGCGGGACGTCGAAAGGATCGGGTATGAGGATGTGGAGCGTGGAACCACATCGGGACGCGCGGGCACGCTGCCGTTTCGCTTCTTTTGACGTTTGTGTACGGATCGCCAAACGAAGCGCTTGTTTTGTTGACATGGTAACAAAACGGCAAGTCTCTTGTCGGTCGGTGGGCGCGACCGCGTCGAAGAAGGCGGCTGTTTGTTTTTCCAAAGGCATGGCGCCAGCCGCCTTTCTCGGGATACCATACAGTCGTGTCTCGAACCAAGCGGGAAGCAAAGCACCAACCAACCTAAACACCCTGCTGTTGGGAGAAAATCGATGTCCGTTCTTTGCGTGACCGTTTGAGTCCTGCGCGTCGTGGTACAATCAACCCTAAATGGGAGACGAAATCTATTCTTATAGCTACAACCTACAACCAGCTTATTCCTACTGGTATAACCTACTCCTGCTGTTACAACATCTAATGCCAAAAGGAATGCATAAATGCATCATGGACGCCACATTCATAGAATATTCAAAACCGTGTGCCACGTGCGGTTTTCGTACGCATACCGCAGGCCGATGGTTATATTTGTAACAATAAACCGACTTTCGTCCCCTTGACCTCCTTTAACCGTAAATATTCCTTCGGTCGCATAATGCGACGCGGACGACTCACTGTCCGAACGAAGCGCAACAGCGTCGCGCGTCGCACGCACATAAAATCCCGCGCCATCGCCTCTGTAATTCTTTTCTTTATTAGTTCCTTCAAACCTTGTTACCGAGTCATATTCATTGATCCTGTGACATCTAACTATCTAGGGCTTCATCACTCACGGAACTCGTCGAAGAGTAGCGAAGACCCACGAGTATAGAAACCTTTGAAGATAGCGAAGAAAGAAATCAACGACGGGACGTTAGCGTCAAATTCAAAAAGGATAAAAAGATCATGTTTTTTATAGAATAAACAACACCTTTTTTCCATGTATAAATATATTGATCAATGTATCAGTGAATATTTCAAAAATGATATTTATTTTGCCAATTCATTGAATGGAAATCATTGAAAATCAGGCATCTTGAAAATAGGTTAATGTTTGACAAATTTTGATTAGCCTACATTGATTAACAAAAATCGATAGACAATTGAAAATGCGTGTGAAGAAAAGCAAGAAATTAATAAAATAATTATGTTTCTCAAAAATTATATTGGCCGATTTTAATAAGCGCGTGGACAAAACTTCGCTCACAATCAGATAAATTTAAAATCAATTATTTTCTATCCTTTGTACTTAAATGTGCAGGAAATGACCAAGTTTTAAAAGAATAAGTTATTTATTTATTGATTGAATTCAATCATTAACAAATTTTGAAACGCACTTTTCTCAAACCATAGCTAATTATAACCTAACATAATTTATAACAATGAACTTTTTGATTGCCTTGTAATTCACTTAAATTAATAACTA
>WSZQ02000013.1:1429982-1444223 GCA_019419845.2 Weissflogia rhopalogaster
CATCGCATCACTTACAATTAGCATTATTTATAAACATTCCTAACAGGTCAATAAAGTATGTGTCATGATTATTTTTAGATCGTCTTATTTTTAAGTTTACTAAGCAGTGTCATAAGCCTAAAACGTTATTTAATAATATGACGAAATCAGTATGTTTTAGTGGGTTCTCCATGTGGGCGCCAATATTAGCCCACATTTCACGCCCAATTTCGGTTTCTCTCTAGAAAATGCATAAATTACAGAAATTGTTCTTTTCCTACAATGTGGGTTGTTAATTATGTTCTCACACATGTCGATTTTGCTAATAAAGTCATTAATTATTATAGATTTCCTCTTGTTAAATTTAAGGGCTCTTAAATTAAAAGTTTAAAAGTAATGTCCCTAACGGGTTTTTTTTAGTTTTTAATTGCTGCTTTGAGTGTTTTATACACTTCTATAAACTATAGCGTTAAGGTTAGGAGGGTACGATTAACATTCCAATCTTTGAGCGATTTGCATACGTATATATGAATTGTATTTGCTGTTTGACTTGTTTAGCGGCAAACGGCATTTTTTTTAACACACTTAGCGTTGGCTAGAACAACATTCGCTTCGTTTGGAACGTTATTATTGCTCAACGTTTATTTACAATGTGCTTGGCAAGGTCGTTGATGTATTATGCACCTGTGGTTGAGTTGCATTCACAGTGAGGCGCCATCTTGGTGAAAACATGCAAGGTGCCTTGTTAGGTCAACCATATTGCATTTTGAAGGAATATTCATAGTAATGCCAAGATCCAAAATAGATTGTTTAGACTTTGAGCGCTTATACAGCATATTATTGATATCCTTGGACCAATTATTATATTAGTCACTCCTTAAAATACATTGGTTAATTTGCCACAATCATATACTAATTGTAAAGCTTGTAAACTTATAAACCTCCTGAATAAAGACTATAAACACAAGAGTAACCTGAAATTGAATATTATCCAAAATAATATAATTGTGATAAAAGCTTAAATCTGAATTATTAAAGTAACTTCCTTCATGTAAAATAAACCGTTGTATTGATCAGACAAAGAAAAGCATTTTGAAGATTAGGACCGTGTACAAACGAGAGAATGTGAAGGATGAGGAAGATAAATGGGCGAATAGTGAAGAAGGGAAGTACCACCAGTAATGATGGGGGCAGGAAAAAGGGACGTGATAATAACTGAGAGAATTGGTATAGGTATGGATACGTACGTTATTGGAGCTGCTGAATAGTGGCCTGAAAGGTTGGGAAGGGGAAAGTGAATTTATGGCGGCAAAAGAAGCATCGGTGATAGGTTTCAAGTGTTCCCTTTCAGGTGACATTCGGTAAATCTCGGAAATCTCCGTGCTCCGAGCATCTCCAGCATAAGATGCATATACTACGTAATTCCCATACAAAAATATTTAAAAATGAAATTTAATTAAAATTTGCTACCACCAGTTAAGAAATTAGTAATCTACCGTATAAAAAAGTTATTTTCCATTTTTGTTGTGTCAGGTCTATGAGAAACCAGGTCACTGGTCTCACCAGGAAACCTTCTTCCTTTCTCAGCCGGGCTTAGGACCCATGTGGGACAAGAAACAAAATAGAGAGATTAGAAAGAGGTGCAATGTTCCAGACATAGTACGATGGACACGAAGTCGAAGGAGGATGTGGTACGACCACGTTCGTAGATTGCAAGCCGAAAGAATCTCACGAATGTTGAAAGAGGGCAGACCACTAGGAAAGCATCACACCAGTAGGCCACCAAAGAGATGGTCCGATAACTGATCACCATCATCCCAGGCGATAGGAAACCACAAAAGAACCCGCTTAACATAAGTAGAAGAACAAGAAGAAGAAGTATCGGCACAGACTATTTTATATGCAAGACATTGTATTTTGAATAGCATATTTTCAATAATACTTCATTAGCTAGCTTTAATTGCTTAACGCCAATAAAATCATTGATTTTAATGTGATGCAACACAATGTTAACTTCAATTATGGAAACGATCCTTTTCAGAATATATTCACAATGTGCTAGAGGAATTTATTTCTCTGGGTCACCTGCCGATCAACGATATTCGTTATAAAAACTTCCTAAATATTTTAAACATATTCATTTTCTTTAACCTTTAATATTAATCATTCTTAATTTTAGAAGTAACATAAAAAACTCCAAACGTGAGAATCTTCAATTACGTCAATGACAATTAATAAAACATGGGCCTCATTGGAAGTTAATTGCAGCAGCACGTGTTAAACGATGACTAAATTATTCAACACTCGAATAATTAATAATTACTTAACTGGTCTCGCAGCACACAATCAAATATATTGAATACAATATCATCCAAGAAGTCATGAATGTAAAGTTTAATGTGGTACTTATTACTTTTGAATGAATACTGTTTTCAATAACTTAAGAGGTTAGTTCTATATGTGTAGGTTAGTGTAATGAGTATGGGTGTACTCAAAGCGAGAAGTGAGGGTAATGACAATAATAAATAAATGATTATGCTGAGAATTAGGTTCCCTCAGCGCATCTGCCTGTTTAATCCATAATTCAATGTAAACTTAGTTCTAGTCTTACATAGATATAAGACCTGAAATAAATTTACTTTCAACCATTTAGGGGTGGGAGGGAGTTGGGGCAGCAACGCCCATGATTTAGCAATATAAAATATTCTTTTATACACCTGATATTTCATACCGTTTCATACACCTGACACGTATATAGAGGTATATATATATCAACGTATATATAGCAATTTAAATAAATAAATCACGTAAACTACGAACCTGGATTATTTTCCGTTGCAGGCCGAATTCCGCATACCGAAGATTCCGCATGAAGCAGATTTCACTGTATTTTTGTTACCAATTTGATAAACAAATCAATATTTGATTTTGAGAAAAATACGTTTGAAAATTGGTTTCATCAATAAAAATAACTTTTCCGCTTATATTTTTGTTATTTCCTAGAATTTTTATGGAAAATTCGACATATTTAAGATAACAAACTTTAAGAAAATCAAGAAGATGAAATTGGTTTTTCTTAGGAATCACTGATTCGAGTCAGTTTGTAGAATGAAGTTTGCCTGTTAAAAAAACATCCCGTATCCGTACAATACATGAAATAATGTTTGTACAAAGACGAATATTTTAACATTAAAAACAAACACAATTGTATAATTACACACATCATGCAATACAGGATTATTTCTGTTTTATTAATTATAACATTAAGTGGAGTCATGGCTATTTTCAATTATTTATGTAAGCACCATTGATTATCTCCCAATATTGAATTTACCTGCCATATTCGTTTAGTTTAAATAAACAAAATCTCAAGATATTGTTAAAATAATACTATTGCAAATTTTATTGGGCATCGAAAAAAATCTTAAATGTTAGCACTTTCAAAGATTGCAACTTACCATTGTTGCTGTTATCAGTTTTACTTTTAGACCTGCTTTTTTTGTTTGCTATAGGTTATAAACTTATAAACAAAAATTTACACTATGAAACGTTCAAAAATAAATTTATCCATTATTCCTTTTGTGGCAGATATCGGATGAACAGGGAAGTGAAGAAATATAGTTTTCGTGAACCTATATTGTTTTGAACTTTTCATCGTTTGTGTTTTTTACAAAGATCAGTTACTGACCCAACCTTCCTCTTTTATCTCCTAATCTTGGGACCTATTTCGTTTGGTGAACTACTCATTCCGCCCACCATTCTTTCAGAGAGAGAGAATGAGAAGTATGGATATTGACTGCACGAAGCGAAGGGTGGACAGAATGATTTGAAGAGAAGATCCCAGAACAGTTCTAAGTCCAATACAGAAACGCAGGGAATATAGGTGTGGGGTACGGTGTGTCGTTGATTGTGAGTAATGATGCAATTGTTTAGGAATGACGAATCGTTTACTTATCACACAAGTAAGAAAAGAAATAATTAACAATGGAAAGACGAAGAGAACAGCGATGTTGCGCGTTCGGTAGCAGAATACTAAGTCCCCGAGGTAAAGAAATATAAAGACCTCGAGGGTGCATCGAAGAAAAATACAAATACAAATCATTCTAATGTGTGGTCTGGACCGCCACATAGGAATTCATAAGAGACGACCTAGTAAAAATTCGACATCCTACATGAACATAAAGTGATAAGAAATACAAAACTTCAACGATCTCCAATGGGTAGGACACGTAGTAGGAAGCATTAATGTGTTTAAATACTTGGGGTCCCGCATTAGCTAGGGATATAGTAGGAGCAGGTTGAATGTGAATAAGGTAAAGCTCGGTGTGCAAGGAGAGTGATTACGAATAAATGGGGGAATGCAAGGAGGGACTAGCAATGAATGTGTGAAACCTATTATGTTAATGTATATTGTTTGAAAGTATGGGGTAAGTCTGAATGAAAAACGTTAGAAAATGAACAAACCTGGTTCATGAAGGACTTGATGTGGTTAGAAGTATCAACTCCAGGGTACCTAGTGTTTCAGGAATTAGGTAAAATGTTGGACTATCGAAGAGAGTTAGGTGGCAAGAAAAAGTCAGTCGAGAGAAGATAAAAGAATGGCGTAAGAGGCTGTAGTTATGACCCAAGAGCTGATGGGGAAATATCTGAAGAACAGGTGGAACATATAGTCAGGTGACAAAGAAGTAACAGATCGTATAACGCAGACTATAAAATCGTCCAGGTTATAGTTTGGAGCAAATTTTGGGAATATTGCGGGGTGAAATGCTGAGAAAGAATTTAGAGCACGAGCAAGATACGGATCAGATACGATTAAGAAAGAATGAATCAAGAATATGAGATGTGGACTATGCAGCGGTAGAGATACATTGAAACATGTCATCAAGGAATGTATAGGAATAAATGAAGGGTGTATGCGACAGTTGAGAATGGATAAAGTCTGAATGAGAAAATTGTTATCTGAGAGAGAGGAGAGAATGGCAATCATTGTGAGGATGGAGGAAAAGAATTAGTAGGGATTATGCGGAGATGGAATAATGTTTATTTATAGTGGTTTGTTTATTTACTATTGACTATGTGATATATAGTTTTTTTTTTACTTTTTTGGAAGTCGATTACAGTGAAAGGCTGTAAGAATATCAAAATGAATGCCTGTAGTCCCAATAAAGGGAGAAGCTGTAATATGCAATAATATTTTATGAAAAATACATATTAAAACAGAATTGGTTTAAATCATAAAACCAAATTCTGATACATGTTATAGTTTCAATGGAATATTATATTATTTGACCATTGAAAAGGCTAGAAAGGCTAAAGTCTGCTATCAAACAAACCTCAGTCACCACATATCAATAATTAGCATATGAAATGTTTAAAATACGTGAAAATTTCTGAATGCAAGAGATAAATAATAGGAATAACACTTCAAATAACAGGAATAAGTAAACAACTTCGTATTTAAAGCATGTTGCAAGACAGTGTCTTTAGCTGTCTCCGGCTGTCTACTTAAAGGAAAAGAAATTTAGAAAGTTGTCTGCTAGTTTGCTAGTATAACACTAAACTAAACACGCAACGACGTAAAACGTAAATGGAGACTTTATGAAGTTTGTTGTTTGCCGTACATACAGGACGTTCAATCAAATTCGTTTTTAATCAGTAGAACATATTCAAAGTTATGCATAAATTAATTCCCCAACTACTATTTTTAAGATGAAAATAATCTACGTCACAACTACATAAAGAAATGTGTAAAATAGGCAAAAAGCGCCACCTATGCTTCAGAATGATATATTTTAAACTTTATTTTCCCTGATATATATTATACGATAATTAATATAACATAAAATTAATAAATACCAATTCAAGCAGTTTAATCTGTCCAGGCATAGTCTTGTAATAATCCACATTGATCTTTAGCCACGAAAGGGCGCCAGGTTGTGAGGTACCATCTGGTTTCGCCGCATTGTTGTTGGGGCCCTGGTTGGGCTGCACTGTGACCACCGTTTCCGTCATCATCTATCTCTTTTTGCCAATTGTAAAAATGTTAAAATAATAAATCACTTGTAATTGTCCTTAAATTCTTTACGAAAACACTTGTTCCTTGTTTCTGACAACGAGTGAAAGGCAGCTAAAGGCAAAACAAAATGCGGAATGAAACCGACACTACGTGAGCCAGAAGATAAAGAAGGCGCGCACCGATCGCGAGCTGAACGCAGGCAGTGCGAGATTGAAGGCCTCGACGTCGACGACGACGACGACAACGGCGAATCCACTTCGCGAGCGCTGGGAAGCTAAAAAGTGGTGGCCGTAATTTGTGTGCCACTCACACGCATTCATGAGTAAACGCGCCGCCTCGTTTTACCATAGCACATGTTTGAGGTTACACCGCCTCGTTTGTAGGTTATGTCATTTTGGGCAATTCTTATTAATACTGCAAGTGTCGAAGACACACATTGCTCATTCATGAATTATTAACGTATCATTTGATTACCATAAAAATTATTAAATTAATTTCATAACAGGTTATAACATATTGAATCTATAAAATGTGCGAATCGGCCATTGTATGTTTTAAGATTAAGTTTTAATGCAGATCTGCTTAGGTTAAAGGTAAATAAATTAGCTTGATTGAATTATTAAGTAAAAAGAATACCTATCATATTGTTTCATTGGAATAGTACCTGCAATTTATGCAAATTACAGTTGCACTATAAATCTGTAATTATATGCTGTTATCTTTTATTAAATACTTTTAGTTCCTGGAATATAAAATATTAGTCTAATCAATACATACAATATCCTAGTCTACAGGTATCTGGTAATTACGATATTGATTTATTTTGAAGACGTGGTAGATTTCAATAGTTCAGATATCATCCTTGTTAATATTTCACGGTATACTGCGGGAGTGGCGCTTAATGACACATTACCCCAGTTTTTCAATGAGTTTGTGTAGAGTTGTTTGAACTTTTAATACATGTTAATCATGGCGTTGACCTCATGAGGGATTACAACTATTTTAAATTTAAATTTGGCCTCAATTTGTTCTGTATCTTATTGTATGCAACTTATCGTGCACTTCGCCGAACTCTGCGTGTGTGACTTGTCACATATAATATAACTACATGTCTCGGGGAAGTCCTTACCACCTAAAAGTTTTAAATGAAATCTCAACTTTGAATCGAATCTAATTAAACTTAACTTCGTCAAACTTAACCTAAAACCTAACATTCACGGGGCTTAAGCTCCTACCGAGGCGCAGAAACAAGACGCAGCTACAAGGCGTGCTCTGAAAATGAGACTATCAAAATCCAGTAAAGGATACTCCGAAATGCTAGACAGGGCTGGTTTCTCGTATATCGGTTTCCCGATGAACCATATGTCCTCGATATAATTAAATCGCGTTATCTGGTACTCGGACACATCAAAATATGGGGTGAACCTTGGCAAATTGAAATGTATCCATCGCCGTAGGTGAGGCCCCCTCTATAACTCAGGCAGGATCATAGCTATAGAGCTAGGTTGCCAACAGTGCCCCAGAAAAGTGCTACAAGAGTAAAGATAAGTGCTAGGCTGAGAAAGAGCAATATAAAGCTACTTCCTTTTCCATCAGGCTTGCTAAACGCCTCTTATCCATAAACACACTTCTTTAACACAACTATTGTTGTCAAACAACCATATCTTATATCCCGACCCAAGAAGGCAGCAGAAACCACCATCCATTGTCCTGAACCAACCTGTGGAGTATCAATGTCCACAGGAATGTATTAAGAAATGGTATCGTGTTAGACACGAGACCGCCTGGAAGGGCATTAGGCAGGCAAAGAGGCTGCTCGACGTATCATAGAGCCCAAGAAATTGTAAAGCTAAAAAATGCTGTATAAGGCTATTTATTAGCCTACTGTCATGCCGAGGCCAATATTGGCAAAGGTGACCTTACAAGTTGCAGATTATGCCGAGACGACCGAGGACCTATTTTGCACTTGTGTATCCCTAGCAACTAATAGACTTTCTTTCCTAGAGCTAGGTCTCGCTGAACCCAAGGGGAAGTCAGTGAAGGAGATGCTAGCCTTTTCGAAGGCAATCGCCGTTATTGACCCATAGAATTGATCCCTGCACAATATACCAAAGTTGGTCACAGTAGTAGTAGTAGTTTTGAATGCCCAGGATTAATTTAAAAAAAGCCCTAAGGTGGGATACATGGTTACACCGTGAGTAAAATTTTCCCACGCTTCCCGTTTTTTACGAGTGTCGTTAATTTTTCTATTACGCCGATGTCCTTAGGCACGTGACTAATTGATAATTCGTTACAGTAACGCGCAACTCAGTCTCACTCCCTATACAATCATGAATGCCATAAACACTTTTCTCACAATCTGGTCAAGCAGACGTAATTGCTTTAATATATTATTTGCTAATAACTTATACAGATCAAGGATGAGCCTCAATCGATTCAGCGATAATGAAATTAGCGAGAACTGGGCCGGTTTTAAAAACAAGCTACTAGGGGGGAAACTGTGGGGGGTCAAAGTGGACCCAAAATTTTGAATTTGAGAATCCATATCTCGGAAACTATTAGGGCTATATCGCCTATCTTTCGTCAGAATACGTACTAACTATCTGACATAATATCCTGAGAGTTTCGGCCCGATCGGCGTCGGACGATTTTTTTTACAATTTTTGTTCTTTTTTACCGAGGTACTCCGAACATATTTGTCCAACCCACGAACAAGTCAAACGCAATGCCCCGATTGTCTGCGCCACGGAAAATAAATTAACATATTATTACCCTACTGATAAAAAAGGTTTCCCTGATGTAGTTAAATGAAATAGAATATCATTAATAATTTACTTTGAAATTGTACTAGTGGCGTCACCTATTAGCCACAAGTTACAGTTTCCACAAATTTAGAAAACTACTTTAAGTGTGCAACAATTTGAAAAGACACATAATATAAACGCGCATAATCAAACACAAAATCCAAATCTCCGTATAGCACACATAATTTTTAATAAATTGTATTTAACAAATAAATACATAAGTTTTCATTTCATAACCTATTTATTAAAAATTAAACTATTCAACACTAGGCAGGATTCTTCCCAGCGTTCTTGCCTTTCTTCGCTTCTTTCTCCTTCTCGTCATGTAAACGACGTTTCTTCTTGAGCAACCACGATTCCTTCGCACGCTCATGCTTGCCCTTCATCATGCTCTTGTATAATCGACGATGCTTGCCCTTGACCATTTTCTCCCTCAGCTTATAATCAGCCTTGTCCTGCAGATTCTTTGCCCAGGGCACATCCTTAACAATCTCGCCAGCTTTAACACTGAGTTTCTGCTTTCCAGTCTTTCCAGAAGCTACTTCCTCCTCTTCTTCGTCTTCCACGCCATCATCTTCGTCGTCATCAACTTCATCGTTGTCAACATCATTATTGTCTTCGTCTTCAGAATTAGCTTCATCCATATCCTTCTTGTGCATTTCCTCCAATAAACTAGGATCATACAAAGCCTTCTCTTCCGGTGGAATATAACTCTGGTCTCTATCCTTGTCAACAAATGGTGATAAATGCGGAGGTAACACTTCGCCCAGGAAATATTTATTCACTGGCAACAGCTGCCTCTGATTAACAGAATCAAATAGCCACTGCGGTTGCACGTAATATCTGCTGATATATTGTTTTTCCAATGATGGTCGATCGACAATCTGATGCGTAATAGTTTCATCTGTTTCTTCGAAAGTACTTCCGACAAACAAACTTTTATCCCACGAAACTTCACCCCCAAAACAACGAATGAGGAAAACTAAAGGCTCTCGTGGCACTTCGCGATTTAAGTAGAACTTTAATCCTTTGAATAAAGTTTTCAAATTCCTCAATGACTCCGCTTCCCTTTTGATTTCCTCAATTTTCTCAGGGTCATTTTCGTCACCGAAACTATCAATTTCGACTTCTTCATCTTCATGCGTATTGTTAACTTTACTTATCCCACAATTCAAAGCAGCAACTCGTTCAGAAACAAATACGCTCTCATCGACCAAAGCTTTCTCAGCATTTCCCTGCTCCATGGCAGAGAATTTTGGTGGATAATATAAATTCAAAGTGTGATATAGTCGGAAATTAACAAATCCCAACAGAACTACATAAAACTCGACAAAAGTCGACATGACCTTGAAGTCAACATCAGCTTTAGCTTGTGGCTCGAAACTGAAATGATGTGGCACAATCCATGTAACAGTTTGTCCTTTTATCTCAGCCTGATAGTAATAGCCCTTAATTGAAATAAAAACTTTTCGCAAAGCTTTAGCTTCAATCACATAATGCAAAAACTCAATCGAGAGTCTTCTACACATGTCACTCTGATCTCTTGGTACATGTGAGAGTGATGGGAATGTGCTGAACAAGAAGCACAGTGTCAAACAATCGTCTAAATCCTGAATTGCGTCAATGAACGTTGGATATCTCTCTTTTACAATATGATCCAGCTTGATACTTGGATGATTATTGAGATAGCGCTTCATAGTTTCGAAATCTTTGATGCTACGTGCACGACTGACCTTCCTGTTGAAGATTTTATAATCTCTGAACTTCCATACGATGGGTTCATGCATCAGGAATTGGATGTCTTTGATGTGGTAAAGTGTCTTGATGGCTGTTGATCCTTTCTGAGCTCGCTTGCGGTTTCTCGGCTCGCGAGGATAGATTCCCTTGATGATACATAATCTTCGGAAGTTATTTAAGGATAACTGAAGTTTCTTAAGGGCACAACGTCGGCTTATGTATTGGGCTCCTTCACCAGATGAAAACTAGTAAACATATAACATTATTATAAACATAATCTAAGATAAGGTTGAACCAACCTTTTTCTTACGGTTTCCCATTGTGTTTTTCCCAAGTTGATATTAGTAAACCAACTTATTGCAGGCGAAAGGACGGCCCCGAAACAACGCAGTTTCAGGCACGTGTGGTTGTTTTATAAAGAGGTTATGTTTTGTTGGTGTGTTATGGAAGTAACTAGATTCGAATAAATCAGCGAAGTAACTGAAAAATATGAATAAAAAGCGAATTAGATTAGATATTTGATCATAAAAATATTATATACTCTGACATTATATAATCGTTAAAATTGGGCGAACTTCTTTTCCTTTTCGCTATTCCCTGAATTCATTCCCTTGTTAATTTTTCAAGTATAATTATAATTGTATATTTCCAAATAAGAGCAAAAGTCCCTAGGTTCAGATTTCAAAGCTTTAAATATAAAGGTTAGAATACGAAAAACATCTGCCGCAAAATTCGTTGAAAATTTTCCGTAAACGCGAGGAAACTCCGACGAAATTCACAATAAAATGCTCAATAATATGAATATAATGTGCCCACCAACATCATTCGAATCAGACAGCATTCTAGTAAGTATTGCCTTGAAGCAATTCAACTTTACATGACAATTTGTTTGAATTATAGAGTAGAATGCAAAATGCTTTGCTTCCACATGATCAGAGATGTGCAGAACTCACGCTGTTGTTCGACAGGGCCACCAAGCAAGACCTACAGACCATATTTCCTATCTTAGTCGATAATATCTTTGGTCCACATGGCACATTCCACTGGAATTTGCGTAAAATCAATGCAGAAACTGCAAGTACAGAGTTCAACAATGTTCTCACTTTTCTGAAACCACAGGGGCCAATGTTTAAACTGATTTATACTTTACTGCAGGACGTTACCATTAAATATGATTTTAGTTTGGCTTATTTACCAGTAAGTATGTATATACTTTTCGAAATTATAATCAGAATGTTTTTTCCAATTAGACAAAAGTAAGACAAATGCTGGATGGGCCAAATGTAAATCCATTTTATAATGAGATTATTCAGTATAATAATCATCAATCTGGGAGACAATTAATGTCATTATTATTGAGTAAGTTTTGCAAATCATTCATTATATGGCATGTAATATTCTGGGCATTTTCAGATCCATTTGATTATTATATATTTCATTTTGTCTACCATTTAATCAACCCGTGCCATCAACGAGTACAGAGTGAAGAAATTTGGAACACTGTTTATTACAATTTATGTGCTGAGTATTTAATACACTTCTTCCCAACAACATTGGGTATGCAAATACTACCAGTAATTAATTTCTATCATGGAAAGAATCCTATTCAATCAACGCAGCAGGTTTTCAAGTGAGTTTAATTTCTTTGTCAATATCTCCATGTAATTACTAATGTATTTTCAGACCATATAAACAGTCTTCACTGCTGAAACAAAACCTCTTCTCTGATCCACAAGCCAACGATTTAAAGGTGATGCATCAACATATTGAGAAACATCCGAGAAATGATATTTGGAGGAGTGAGACAATTTTAATGGCGATTATTGACTTATGGTTGAGTAATGATCAAGTTTGCTCGCAGTTTAATAATTTGCGTGGTGGCACCGTAAGTTATCTAAATATAATTTGTCCAACATATTTTTTTGGATAAACATATTTTTTTAATGAAAATCAATGTATAGTATCCAGAGCTACCAAGTGGGGATTATATACGTATAATAAGGATGGTTGTGAAGCACTTACATACTTTCGCATCTACAGCAAAGAATGATAACAGTTCACTCGGTGAACTTAAGAAACATACGTTTCCAATGATGCAATCGAGAATGTACGTTTTTCTACGAAATTTATTGCATCGTTGGCCGTTGGATGAATCGTTTCGATTGGTTTTGGAGCTATGGTTGAGTTTCATTCAACCATGGAGATATATGTATGATGGTTTTTCTGTTGGGTAAGTAACATAGTAATTTCTATTTTTAAATATGCTACTGTAAGTTTGTGGTGCCAAAAAGAACCGGTTTTCAGATTGATAATTATCGATATTCCGGTTATCGATATGTGTCGATACTTTTGCCATTAGTAGAAGAGCTGAGTCTCGGACTTGGATTTAAATGAAATATTGTGTACGTGAAGTTCATATATTGGAATAGTTCCTGTTAATGACTTTTTTTGCGCTTTTGAGCTGTTTTCCCAAAAATATTCAAAGTTTGGTCACAAATGAATTAAGGTATATAATGCTTTAACAGCATCCTCCGCCATATTAGCTGTGGGACACATTGTATCCCATTGTGACGTATATGTGGGACATATACCTCAATCCATTGGTCGCCCAACTTTGATATTTTTGCAAAAAGCGCGAAATCCCATTAACAGGCAAGTGATCAGTATGAACTCTTTAAATTTATCATGCAAATCCAAGTCGGACAATGCGTAAACACCAGCGAAAAGGATTTAAATAGTGCTAATGATCATAGTAGGGATATTCTCTTACATTTTCATATACACGATTTCTCCGCCACATGTGCTCCACAACATTTTTCTATGCTTTTACATTTTAAATGAATTAGGTGGGAACTTTATTTACCTGTGGGTATGGGGTATGCAAGAATGGCAGATTATTGAAAAAGAGCAGACTCAGACTCAGCAGTTGCTCAAAAAACCTTTTGAAGCAGAAAAGATCCACCCCAAGCTTTATAGTATTGCAGGAGAAGGTCAATGAGATGGGAGAGTATATATACGGTTGCAAGGTATGAAGAATGGGTGATGAGAGACTGGTTAAATATATCTGGGAATTGTGTGCAAGGAGGTTGGGGCGTGCTTGGGCCAGTTGTAGGGAAAAGACTCATGAAGCGGTAGGATTGTCAGAGATGGCGGTGGGTCGGTTACTGATAAGGAATGAGTTAAGCATGAAAGGAAGGGAGGTGGGGGAGCTGGAACAACAAAATAATATAGAAAGAAGCACCTATAACCCACTATACCAAGTAGTGCAGTCAATCGGGATGAGACCCAAATGTATCAGAAGAGAGAGATGTGGATGGGAGATGAATATGTCAGGTGTGTCCTGTGTGGAAGGGGGAGAGATTCCTGGGAGCATGTAGGGAGTGATTGCATAGGAATGAAGGAGGAGTAGGAGCGTGATATCCAGGGGGACTGAAAGAGTGGCTGAGTGAGGATAAAAGGGGGATGGCAATTTTGAAGATGTTAACAAAACGGAAGGAAGCAGTGCGGACTGAACTCTTACCCTCCATCAACTACGGGGAGGGGAATAATTGAAGGTACCTTGGGAGTGAATGTACAGAATACGTGGTTTAATTACTTTTTGTTGAAATTGCATTTATCTAATTAATTTTGCAATGGAAAATTGGTGAAATATGCCAATAAAGGTTGTGCAATGTTAATAACTTATTAAATCATTTTTATAAGGTA